>JARVGV010000192.1:20854903-20872217 GCA_031762435.1 Hypsolebias longignatus | reverse complement strand
GCACATTCTGGTCCTCAAATGAATGTCCCTTGTCTGTGAGGTGGAGGTGAACAGCTGAGTTTTGTCCAGAGGAGGTTACCAGCGGGTCATATTCAGGTGATGCAGTTGTTTCTGTATTGAACATTTTTTTGAATTTATCAGGTCCTGGATGACTGAGAATCTTCACCAGCATATTATTGCGTCATTTTATTTTGAAAACCAGAAAATAAAACATTCCAACAACTAGCTTGATCGGATTTAAATTAAACACGAAACAATGGTTTTACTGTTGCTGACATAACTTTTACAACCTGTGAGTGTAGCCCGTTGTGGTTCAAATATATTTTACAAGTCCCCCCCGCCCTCAAAAAAGAAGCTCAAATTCAGTACAGTATTTTACAATTCATTGTGGTCTAAATATTTCTACTTCCTGTCTGTTGAGTGTTTCAGCTGTGCTCTGCAGTGATTCAGACACCTGGCAACATTGCACTCACAATGTAAAATACCAATAAAGCTAATTTACAAATGTTTGTATATAACAGTAAATTTAAAAAACAGGTGTAAAATACAGTATATTAAACTATCTGGAGGCACAATGTCCAATTTTACGCATAGTAACTGTAAAAAGTCAGTATACTAATACTACATTAAGTTGCTATAGATTCTAGCCATGCTGTTACTGAATTTTAGAAGTAAATATATTGATAGTGTGAGTGAACATGTGGATGGTTGTCCATAGACTCCAGCTCCATGGAGATAAATTAGTCTCAAAATTATTCACAAAGGTATGCAACATTCAGTTGCATAACAGCAATTAACAAATGCATACTTTTTTTTATTATTAAAGTACACAATTCACACTTGCCTGTCTGTGCATGTGACTTTTAAGTAACTTTGTAAGACTCAGATGTCCCAGCTCACCAGCCTTGTACACATTCAAATCTTGTATGATTTTATGTAAATAATTTTTAGAATAATGTATCTCCGTATAGCTCCCCCACAACCCTGAATAGAACAGCTAGTGAATAAAATGGATGAATTGATATTGTCACAAAGATAAACTTTTAGTACTCATGAGTAATCAGAATTTAAAAAGAAACAAGACGTAAAATACAAAGTAGTAAAGCATGTCTTTAATTCCTAAGGTTTCTCTTTAAAGTGTCAAAGGTTGGGCAACTGGCCCATTTTATTTAGCAGCTGTAACCAATAATAAAAGATACTAAGCAGTCCAGAAAGAGTAAGTTCTTGGAAAAAGCTGCTGGTTATTTTTGTGTAATGGGGAATGAATTTTGGTCCATTAACTCCCCAACTCTCTCCTGCAGAGTCTGAACCACCTCCGCCAGGATAAAAAGGTGCGTGTCGTCAAGGTCCTTGATGATGAACTTCTTTCCAAGAGCCATGGTTTCATCAAGGTGGAGGAGGAACTGCTTCATGGCAGGATCACTGGTCCAAGGAGCAGAGTAGGGAAATACAGAAAGACGTAAAAAAATATATATATATACTGTATATATAATAATGAAACAATCCAGTGATGGTAGTTTATCAATGGAAACACCTTATTTCGAAGCTTACTACTTACCATTCAACAAGAACACCTTTGTGCACGTTCACCATGTTGACAGGTAAGTGTTGTTCACCAGCTGAGGTAACTCGCTTCTCATTAACTGAAAAACAGGAAATCAAACGTGTCATTTTCATGACGTACAGTATGAAATTTTTGTAATGCAACAACGCTTTTTTTTTTTTTAAAGATACAGTTTGAAAACGTAAGAAAATCTTAGGTCATTGGTCCCTCCCGGTTAGCCTTTTATGCTAGTTAGCTCAATAAAAGGCTAGAATGACAAAACCACTTTTCTATAATACTATATAACCGGTACCATCTTACCTGAAAATGTGAAAATGTTTAACTGAACGCTAACTACGGTAAGAAACTACTTCAGTTTTATCAGATCCGATGGGGAAAGCCAGACATACGCTAACAGGGAAACCAGCTTCTTATGCTAACTGTTGTCTTGTCGCATTGATAATCTACGGTGTGCAACAAGGGACAATGTTTGTTCCATGCAGCGCGAACAGGAAAGCAAATGTAGCCTTTTTTGTTACATTTTTAATACAATAAGCTTTATAGTTTATAAATATTTACTTTTATTTTCTGTTGTAAAACAAACCCATTGATACTTCACTATTATAATTTGATGAGTCAATATTAATTATGGCTATAAATGATATACTGTACATGTATTCAAAAATATATGCACACTATATTTTAAGAATTATATTACAAATTTTGTATTTGTTCATTTGCATAAATGCACTCACTGCTCTGTACATACAGTGCAATAATTTGGAAAAACTACCAGATAAATGCGACATATAAAAGTCAAAGAAACTGTACAACTTACTTATTCATTAAATTAATTGACAGCAATTAGCATTGCTAGTGTCAGGCATGTACTGCAATCACTCTTTATTTTTCAGTTCTGAATAATAAATACAACAACCTAATTATATTAATTCAGGGCCATCCAGTGTAAGGTGTGGAAAAAATACATTTGGCACAAGACATTTGAGTAAAATTCATAATATAAAAATAACAATTTAACCCACTATGTACTCTGATCCAAACTACAGAAGAGGACATTTGGAAAAAAATGCAAGTATATATCTTTAAGTAAATTTATATTCATTTTGTGCAAGATTACAATGTCTGAAATGAAAAGTTAAAACTGAGCTTAATTGGAAACATGTCTTGTAAGATGGCAACAATCTGTAAGTTATCTGACTCATAAAGGTGACAAACAAACAGGATGCACATTTCTTAATCACAGGGGAAAAAACTATTATGATCACTCATTCATATCAGTGGTTGTTAAACAGTGGGAGATGGAGCTTGGGGTTTTGTCAGTGGAAGGTTGTCAGTGTTCCTCAGATTTCAAGCATATAGCAGGTGGTAGCGTTGGATTTTGTGTTCATAAGTTTCTGTCACTGGCTGATGTAGCTCTGGAGTGCTTCCTGGATGAACTGGAGGCTGCGCCTGTAGAGAAACGAGTCCTTCTTCTCTGGTTTGCAAATGTTGAGGTGATCAACATCTACATGAATAAGTTCCCCGATGCCAGGGTCTGAAATAAAACATGACATGATGCAAAAGTAAAGAAACTGCAGGACTTATTTTATCTAATGTAAAGCTCACAAACAGGAACGCCTTATTTCCTGTGTGATAGTGTTACCTACCTGCTGACTGTGTTGGTACCACGTAAATCTTGATCATGTGGCCAATATTTGTAGGCTGGGTCTCAGTGAAGCTCAGAACTTTGATTTCCTTTTCTTTGGCAATGTTTAGGAAGCTCTCATTCAAGTCACGTAGAGCTGGTGAGTCTTTAAACACAGAGAAATGTCAATGTAACAAACCATTTCTTTAAAATTTTAAGTTTTAAACCTCAGGGCAAAACAACACTCACTTTTGCAGAGCTCTCTGACTTCTATAGAGGGAAAGAGGAGATATCTGGCATTCACAGAGTACTCTGCCATCAAGGTGCCATGATGAGGAACACTATAGAACATTATTCCTTTCGTGTTCTTTAACAACTCCTGCATGTCTGGATCGTCAGCTGCGTCCTGCAGCATCTTCTTCACAAGCAATCCTGACAGAAGATTCAAACAGAAGATACCACACACCAATCTTTAACTTTTAAAGTCACTTGGGTGCACAAGTGTGAAATGTAATAAATTGTTCCTAAAGTGCACTCAAGAGATTTTGTTGACAGAATACCTCCCATACTGTGAGCTACCCAAACAACGGGCCTTTCTCCAACTCCTGCCAGCTTTAACTTATTGAGCAGCTCTCGACTTCTGTAAGCCAACGACTTCCTGAAGAAACGAATAATCTTCAGTTTAACTGAACCAAATTGCTAATAATGAACCTAACAGATGGACCAGTAATAAATATAATCATAATCTACCATGGAAGCTAAGAAACGTTCATTTTTTTATGTCCGTGTGTTCATTTATCTGTATGATTTACAAAATATCTAATGAACCACTGGAAAGAGTTTAATGAAACTCTCAGATTGTAACCAGCAGATCTACATCTGTACATCCACCTTGTGGAGTCAACCTCATTTAAGATGGTTGCCACAGCTAAGTGAACTTATCAAACATAAAATGCGATAACTAAGTTAGTTCTGCAGATATAGAGTTAAATATGATGTGTTTGTATATGAGAGGTATTCCCAACACATCCAAAACTCTGAGCTTCAACAGACTGGCAAGATCTTTCTTTAAAACTGTGCCATTAACTTTACAAGCTACTTTCAATATCTGTTAGCAAAATACCTCACTAACTTCTGGATGATCTTATCAAATGTTGACATGAATGGTGGCAAATGTTATGCGTTCCTCTAAAAATGTTAGACCATTTTAGTTGCACTTAAATGTATTAAAAATATCCCTGGACTAAATATGGTTTTTCAATTAGCAAACAAAACGTTATGTAACTTTAATCTACACTAACTCACAGGTGGATAAGTGAAGAAACTTAAGTGTTCACCTTTGATTCTCAGCTGGACACTTGGCCATCCAGTCACTAAGATGACTGTCGTACTCCACTGACAGAACTCGCAGATTAGGACAATCAGCTGCCAGCCATGACTGCCCATAAACAAGAACAAACAGAAGCATGGTGAGATAATGTTTAGTTTTCATTTAGAAGAACTAGGAGCATTTCTTACCTTTGGCCAGCACTCTGTGTAGTCATCATTGCTTTCAGCATCTTTCAATTTTTCTACCGTATTGCGGTCCTTCTGCCTCCATGTCTTAAAAGCTGCTCCTAAAATCCCATGGATAAACAGCACGTCTGCTTTGATTGGCTGACTGCAAACAAACACATTGTTAAAAGTAAGTGTTGGAAAAGTTCATGTAAAACAAATTAAAGCAGTAACTTGTCTTACTTGCTACGTGTTTGTGGGTGGAGGATGTAGACACCGTCTTGGTATTTCTCCTTCACGGTTTCTCTGTCCAGGTTGGCCAGAGCTCGAGCGGCATGAGACGCCTGCATGATGTGAGGGGACTGCATCATCGCAGCCAGGACAGGCAGCCAGCCTCAAGGTGAAAGAAAAATGTTTGGACCAAATATAAAGTGCTGCTTTGTTTTCACTTAAGGCACAAAAAGCATAAAAAACTAACAAAAATATAATCAAACCAGAATTTTCTAAATCATAATCAGGAAATGTGATCATTTGTAGTTAAAACTAAACTGTACCACGCACGCACACACTCACCAGACTGGACTATGGCCTGGTGGATCCGTTCATCTAGAGCCAGGTTTCCTATAATACAAACAATGTTTCTCTGAATCTTCAGGGATTCCCTTCTGAGCTGGTAAAGCCTCTGAAGGAGCTGCAGACCTCCATTTGCAACTATGTGGTCACAGTGGCTCTGTACCTGCAGATTATAAAGAAGTGTTTCTGGTGAACTACAAATCTGCCACATTTTGAGACGTTCCAACTAATTAAAACAGTTCAGTCGTGAGATAATAAAGAACTAAAGTTGCATATGAATAAAAACAAAATAAAATCCCTACAGACATAAGAAGCCACAAAATCAAACAAATCCTCTGATTTTAAATTAATTTTTGCTCAAATTCAAAATATGTAGATTTGGAAAACATGATGTGCAACAATCAAAATAATTTGTTTAAAAAAAGAAAGGAAATTGGTATCTCCAGATTAAATGATGTTCATGTGCATTGTTACCTTCGAGTGCTGAACCAGAGCCTGCAGACAGAAGGACTCCACTTTCTCTGAAGGAACAGAGGTCAGGCTCTGGGCATAAGGCAGCCCATTGCCACCAAAACACCACAGTCCACCCTGCAACATCAGTGAGGGCACGTTTTATTAACTGGACTAGAATTGTTGTCTAAATTTTAGGTAACCGTTTGTGTCTTAATGTCCTGTGATGCATAAGGACAGTGAGCATATCTCTGTCATTGTTACCCTTTGTGCAGCCATGGACTGCGTGCTCTCCCTGAGTGCCAGTGAGGTGAAGTACTGAACACATTTGTCCACCTCAGACAGAGGAAGAGAGCCAAGCAGCTGCCGTAGTCCATCCTCTGCAGACAAACCCTAAAACAACAAAAAAAAAAACCATTTAGTTCCCCTCTTCTATGCAATACCTGCATGAGGTAAAGACTCAGACGTCAGGTATGTTACAGGAGGTACTGTTTCTTAAAACATACATCTTCCATGTCTGGAAGTGTAGGCGGGGGTCGGAAGAATCGCAGATCCACCTGAGGAGTTCGGGCCAGGCCTATTGCTGTCCGCTGGTCGATAACCTGCGCTGCTGTCTGGTACTGGTAGTCTGGATTATTCACAAAAGCTGTGATCTAATACAAGTTTAGTTTGTGTGAAGCAATTTGAGAAGACAGTACAGACTGTGGACTTCTACCATGCCAGTGGTGGTTCTCTGCAAGCTCCTTTACAGCCTGCAGCCTTGTGTCACGATCAGCTGATTGGGTCCTCTTCAGCAGTACCCACAATGCAACTTCATGCGGGTGTGCATCAACATGACTGAAGTGCTCTAAAAAAAAACAGTTTTATTTAGATTAGCAGACTGACTTCAGATCCGCAGAACAGTTTCCACAAATAATCCTAAATTCAAACTAAATCTAATAACTATCATGATCTACCTTAAGTTTTTTTTTTTTTGTTTGTTTTTTACAAACACGCCTTGTGGAAGCAAGTTTTGCAGCTAAAAGATCAAAAGTTTAATTTTACTAGACTGTAAGTTCGGGTTTAAGGTGTTACACATTCTAATAACATTACAAGAATGTGCTGAAATTAATTAAAGCCATACGTGTTCATTGCAAAACAAACTAAGAGACAGGGTGTTATAGTTGACTGCGTTTAATGAACAATAAAGCAGAAACTATGTGAGGATCTAAAACAGGATGTCTACGTGTACAGCAGGTGTTTCCTTTCCCTGTTCCTCATGTGCACACCACAAACATGGATTGTGGAGGTTTTCTGAAAACGTGTTTTTAAGCTTCCTTTAACCAACATGAACTTATACAAGCTTTATACAATGCCCTGCAATCAGTGTTACAATTGTGCAGCATCTGCAAGTCTATTAGGACATCTTCAAAATGTCTTACCATCTAGGGATTGCAGGAAAAGCCTCGAGGATAGTTCCACAAACCGCCTTGCTGCTTTATGAAGCTCCCTTCTCGTTTTGTGTGTGAGGCCTGCAGCACAAGCAGAGTTGAAGCAACAGCTACCAACTTTTCCAAACTGGAATGATATTCAGGTAAATATTGTGAGTAAACTTTAAAGCACAAGTCAGTTGTGATAGTTCCCTTAAAACATGTTAGCCTTGATTTGTGGAAGTGAGATCATGGAACAGAGCGACCTAAAGATTCAGACAGGAAAGACAGTAGAGAGGGGAAGGAAACAAAACAAAACAAAAAAAAAGACAAGACCCACGAACCAGCTGGACGTGGAAAAAACTGTAGGACTTTGTACACATATAAGAAATTCATTTATACTGAGTATATTTGCCAAATATCCTCCAAGTGGATTGAATTTGCCAAAAATGTTTTTGTTTTGTTTTTTTTAAAACATTTTAAATAAACTGAGACACATTCATACTGTTAGATTGATTACCTGAAGCAAAGTTTTCATTTTCAGCAGAGGGCGTGGCTCTGAGATAAATGAAAGATTTATATTTCTCCTGCTGGACTGCACTTGTGTCGACGGTCACAGCCTTATCCAACGCAACCATTTCATAAGTAATAAAAAGACAACCCCTACAAAGAGGTAAATACATAAATTGTAGCACAGCAATTAGTTATTGTAACATTAACAGCAGGAATTATATCTGGTTATTGAAGAGTGTTAAAATTTGCCTTTTAAATATTCAAACTTACCCGAAGACAACTGCGCCAGTTACTTTAGCTACTTTCTCTAAATGCACAAGAAAGAAAATCAAAGTTAGTGGAGCATTTCAAATGTTGGTAGATATTCTTTGTGTTTTATGCTACTCAAACAAGACCTAATGGGAATAGCTCACAAATGATTAACTTACAACAACTAAGAAACTTAAGTGGATATAAAACAGTTTAAACAAACAAAAAATAAAGAGATGAGAAGCTCATTGCTCTAAAATACTGTATAAGGATGTAACAATGATTCTCAGCATAATGAAAAATAAATGCTTTTTGATTTAAAATCTAAGATAAACAACATCTTTATACGATTTTGACAATATGAGTAAATCTACATATGATTAAATAAAGACGTCAGTAATGACTAATACAGTAATTGGTTATCTTCAGGCAGCACTGCATTAAAACGTGATTCTCTACACATCACTGTATGGATGTCAGTGAGCAGTGTTTGTTGTTACATCCACAAATGCATATTTAAATTATACAATGCAAAAAGAATTTTAGCAAACCTTATTTTAAATTTCACCACCTTTCTGAATTTGAGTCTGTTTAGGATGAGCAGAGGTAAAGGTAATGGACAGTCTGTCTTAGAATAAAACAGTTCAGTTGTGTTGTTCATAAAGCCTTTCTTGGTCTTTTACTGTCCTTTCTATAATTTGGCATCTTCCAAAAAAAGTACAGGTGGTTATTGTGCTCAGGTCAAAGGTTTGTTCCTTTTGACTGCACCTTCTGCTTTCAGCTGTTTCCTCTTCAAGGGTCACCACAGCAAGTCATCCTCTTCCATCTCACTCTGTCCTCTGCATCCTCTGTCCTCACTCCAACTACCTCCACGTCCTCTCTGACTTTACCCATACATCTCCTCTTTGTCTTTTTCCTGGCAGTTGCATTTCTAACATCCTTCTACAAAATTCAACTAAAAAGTTATTTAAAAAAACTTTCAAATGATACCAAGATCATGTATTTGGGTTAAAAATAGTAAAGTTGCAATGTTTTAAAATTCCAAATTCTGGCCTGAGTTTGCATTGTTCAATGACACTTTTCATTGAACAATGCAAACTCAGGCTCAGACTATCTTTTTTGTAGTGGATAAAATAATATTAATCAGTCTTTTTGTACCTTCAGGAATATCAGGCAGCTTTTGTCGGAGCAAAATTTCCTAATTATGACTTAGCTATCTCTCAAATAGGAAGTTAAAAAAATATAGATGACATATGTAACTAATTCTTAATCATGATCAAAACAAATTTCCATTAGTACAATCCACTAGCCAAAAAAAAATATTATTTTTAAGCTGATGGCTCTGCCAGGTAGGAAAAACACAAATTTAGTGTTTGGAACCAAGATTACATCTAAGTCAGTACGCAGAGTAACAAACCTCTTTAACTGTTTGCAGGTGCAGTAGTGGACGTGATGCACTTAACTTACACATCTTTGAATGTACCATTTGTAGGCTTGCAATCCGCCAATAAACTTAAAGAAGAAGAAGTACCATTTGTAGGAGCTACGTTATCTTTTTCATATTTGAAATACTGTACTTGTAATATACTGATGAAGTAAAATACAGTATAACTTATTAGTATTTGAAGTACAGTAATTGTTGTTGCATTAGTTTTGCTTAATTGGTATATTGGGCCTGTGTTTTTTATTTTTTATTTTTTACCAGAGCAGAGAAGGAGGAACAGGAAGAACAAATATTGTTTTTGCTTGATGAAAAGAATTAAAACAACCATCAAAGAAGATAATCTTGGTTTGGACATAGCACTTCTTTTTTACCTGTGTTGAAAAACAATCTTTTGCAGTTAATGGCCTTGGGATCTTTTAAACGGTTTGATTTTGAAATAAATCACCACTATGCTCAAAGATTTACACTAAGTGTTAAGCAACATTTGCTGACATCTAGAAGGTCTTGTCTTTTTCTATTTAAATCCCACAAGAACATTTAAAGCAAGCTACATTCAGCATCCAAACCACAGCTCTCAGTTCACAGTTAGAGAAACACATTGCTTTTAGTACGTAAAAGTTTAAATATTATAAACAGATCTCCTTAAAGTTTTTTTTATCTTTGAGTCGGTGTCCTATTTTTTTTATTTGATCATGATTGCTGACAGAGGCAGGCCAACAAAAGGTGCAATAACTTACTTAAAGCTTTCCATTGGAGCACTTTGTTCACAGCAGGAGGACCAGCTGAGCTCAATCTTCGACAGTGGATCAAACGCAAAGCTGTAACAGACATCCTCCACCTCTTTGTGAGTTTGTTATTAGACCACCCAGAAACAAACAAAAACGTTGTGAGCCAGGACTCAGAAACACGAAGTCATGAAGGTTTGATCACTTAAGACACAAGTCTCTTCACAAACAAGCAACACAGCTGTTCATAGTAGTTTTCTACAGTACTCATTCATCTGTCCCATAGCTTAGCTAACCTTAGCTATTTTGAAATCTATAGAAAATTGACGACTAAGAAACTAAATGTCACTTAGTTTACTTACTTTTATCTTTTAGTCTTACACTTACGCTACACAGTCTCTGTTATAGGAAAGCAAATAACACAAAAACGTCGCAGTAATATTTAAAAACAAGAGGAAGTGAAATTAAGGTTAATTGTACTTTTTGTGGCTCGCATTTACAGTAGAACAGAAGGTGGCGGTGACACCTACCAACAAATTTAACGTGCAGAGGTTTGGGGCCAACTTTGATAACGAAATTATATAATTACCTTTTAATTAAAAGCCAGCTTTCGTAAAAACTGCGATAATGTCATCTTACAGCAACTACGGTTCGTAAACACAACTTCGTCTCGTAAATATTACGTCATCAACTGCAGCCGCAGTGTTATCTTTTTTTTTCTTTCTTTTTTTCTTTTCTTTTTTTTTACTGGACATTAACTTTGACTTCATTTATAAAAGATACAAACAATCTTTACAAAATATATAAGAAGTACATTGATATTTTTATAGTGCTGTGTTATCTTTTCAAAAAACAAATGCACCAAACAGTAAAGCAATCTTATGCAATAAAATACATCAGTAACCCATAAAATAATATTAAATACGTACTGTATACAAATATTAAATAATAGCAATAAAATGCCAATAAAATTATGTAACTTTTTATGTTGAAACTGTGAGTGTACATTGCATTTATTTGTTATTTTATTATAAATCATTGTGTATTTAGACATTGATCTTGAGCAGAGAACATTGGGGTTCATCCATTCATGGGTGGGTGGATGAATGGGTTTTATCATATTGTGAGTATACTGTATTAAATTAATTCATTCAACCTTTATTCATACAGGTTAGGTTCATTGAGCCTCGAGGACTCAGACCTGTTTTTAACAAATAACGGTGGCAACAGTAGACGACAATAACAACAGTATAAAAGAAGGCATATAAATTGAAAAATTATCTGTAAGAAAATGATGTAAAAAAAAACTG
The DNA here is from genome assembly GCA_031762435.1 of Hypsolebias longignatus. Lineage (NCBI taxonomy): Eukaryota > Metazoa > Chordata > Actinopteri > Cyprinodontiformes > Rivulidae > Hypsolebias > Hypsolebias longignatus. The sequence goes on along the minus strand of JARVGV010000192.1, from coordinate 20,860,862 downwards.
ATAAAGCAATATAAAATACTAAAACCAGGAACGTCTTTGTGTAAGGATGTCAAATAAGAACGTCAAATAAGAAGGTTAACTTTGTTACAATAAGTTTACACACACACACGCACGCACACACACATATACTGTATATGTATATATATATATATATATATATATATATATATATTTCAAAAGCCAAAAAGTGGGTTACATCTCCAGACATTCTTCCTACAAAACGTTCTATTCTGTTTTAATAGATCAAGCATGTAAGTAGCATTTCTACAAGAATCAAACAGGACAAAGAAACTGTTCATCCATTTTTGTCAAACCACTTATTTCCAGTTAAACTCTACAGCAAAACTAGTTCAACCTCCAGCAACGGTACGTATGTTGTTATAACACCTGTTGACTCTGTTAAAAGAAATGCACCATTTTATTTATACATCCAGATGCTCTCCATATTTGTACAGTAAAACATCTGATTTGTGATTTTATTGCATTAAGTCCATCAAAAGTAGAATAAACTGCATAAAAAATGTTTTTCCCTTGAAGTATCCTCTCGCAGTTGTACATATTGTTCATACAAACATATTTACTGGTAAAAACATGCCTCCCAATTCAAACATGCATTATTAGAACAGTTTATCTTCAGCAGAGTTAGTTTTGCAGGTGAACACACATCTCCTTTTTTGACACCGCACATGAAACATTTTTTGTGCGTTGTTTCATAATTATTATACTGAAGGACAAATTTACATATTTTTGTCAGTCCAGTCTGAACACTTACAAAGCAATAAAATATGTTCGAGTAGTAACCAGACAGTTTCACATGAGTCAAACGAGCGTTCTAATGAAAGAAAACCAAGTTAAATATGTTTATTCATCGTGTGAATGTGTTGATCAGATAACTGGATCATTGACCCTCTTGCACTGTAAATCAGAATAGATTCATCCTATTTTTAGGTCAGAGCCCAGGAGTGTCACTCCTGTCAGGTGGCCGTTTCTTGATAAGCCCTAATGATGCTCTCGTAGGCCGGAGGTGGGGTCTGTGTCACACTGAACCCCCTCAGGTTGTTGTTCCCCCAAAACGACTCAGGCCTTGGTGGAGTGGCAGGCGACTGGGCAGCACTTTGAGCTGATCCAGCCGACGTGATCAGAGTTGGTGTACGAGGCAGCGTGGTCTGGCTCCCCTGCTCTGCCTCCCTTGCGATCTGGCTGCACTGGATGAGCGGGTGGAAGGTGGAGGCCCTGAAGCTGGATTTATGCCCCACAGCATCGAGGTGATCCGGTGAAGAGTTCTGGCGGTGGAAGCTGAAAGCTGCGCTCAACAAACTGTTGTTGCTCCTGCGATCGTAGCCGCTGCTGTGATTGAACCCAGGACGGCTGCGGGAGGAAGTGTGCGAGGTGCGGGGAGGGCGCCGGGTGATGCTGGCAGAGCCAGCTCTGTGTCGGGACGTCCATGTCAGGATCACGTAAACCATGGCCCCCAGGAGCAGACCCACAGCAATGGAGACGCAGAAAGCTATAATTAAAGGAACTGCATAATAAAAAGTGAGATTTTATGTTTTGTGTTTCTGCTACAATAAAAACATCAAACACTCTTTTAGTTCTTCCCCCCCCCCCCCCCTTTAATGGTGAGGCTAAATAAGTCACTGATGGTAAAATTTATATAATTTATACAAATATATACTGTACTTGTTATTCAAAAACATCTGCTTCCAACTGTGTGAATTCTGAATACTGGATGGTATTTTAGTAATTTATGTATTAAAACATTAACCTCAGTATATAAAATAGTTGCTATGACTTTATACTTTTAAAAACATTTAACTTTATATACAAAAATGTCTCCATAGGAATACATAGGTCTTTGTCATTTCCTCAACTTTCTGTTTTTTTGTCATTTCTGCGACTTTTAGCTTCTATTTACTATTTTTGTTTTTCAAGTTTTATCCATCCATCCATTATCTTTACCCGCTGCTTCCTTTTTGGGTCGCGGGGGTCACTGGTGCCCATGTCCATCCATCACTAAATGCGAGAGGCGGGCCTGCACAGGTCGCAAGCCCATCACAATCTTTTGACTTTCAGCTTTTAGCAAAGTTAAATTGCATTTAGATGTTAACTAACACTTTTAGCTAGAATTTAGTCTAGAATTTTGCAGCTTTTATTCGTTCTTCTGAAGGAAAAAAAGAGAGAAAGCTGCAGATAAGATAAACCAGTTCAGACTTTTACCAGAAACAACAAAGTTTCTTTCCAACCCATTGAGTGTTTAGAGGACTTGGCCAAAAGTCTTTATTTTACCACCAAAATTAGAAAAGGGGGAGCATATGCCAATAAAATATTGTATAAATGTGACTTTTTGACAAATTGGAGGGAAAAATTGTAAAGTTCCACTCGTCATGCTATGATAAAGGTTTCTTTTGTCTAATTTGTTGATTTTTAAAAAATCAATTATTGCTCAAAAGCAGCCATGTCACGTCAATTTCAGCTTGAAATTCCTGAGACAAAGCAGCAACAACTGAAGTGGCATCAAACAGAAGAGGATGGAAAGTTGGAAACTCACCAGCATCGAAGGACTGCAGAATGTCCAGGAAGACATTTGTGTTGTTCTCAGCCATGACATAAAAAAAAAAAGTGTTTAATACTCTGTTTTAAGCTTTTCTTTTTAAAGTCTCTCCTTTCCCCACTCTGTGAGTTCTCTTTCCTCTCTTCTGAGGAGTTTCCTGTCTTTCAGCCTTGTCTCTTTCCTGTTTCCTTACTTCCCTCACTCTCTTCTCCGTCTCTCACTTTCTCTGTCTGTACATGGGACTGGACCCAGAGGCGTGCAGAGACTGACGGCAAACTCTGGCAGTCATCTTGTTTATGAGAGCGGAAAACAACACTGTCATGTTTCCTGCCTTTCTGCTAGAAATTAGTAACAGGAGTGGCTTATCTGAGTGGGACAGAGATCCTGGAGGTAGAGAGGCAGGGTGTTTCTGCAATCCCTTCCTTTTTCATCATTTCCTTGAGGCCAACAAATGCTATAAAAGTTAACACAACAGTATGAGAGTCAATACTTTTAGGTAAATCATGTACGTAAAGGTTAGTCTCATATTGCTTTAGCCTGCAGGAGCTCAGTTGAAATCCTGTACTTGATGGAGGAATTGGCTTTTTTTGTTTAGTGGTATGGTGCAAATATGAGCTTACTCTTGCACATTTTTAACCAGCCTGTAAGAATGTGGCTGTTTCCTAAAGTTCAACATTTTTGTTGTCAAGCTCAGGTTTTCTGTGTGGCTGCCGGAGCAGCGAGGCTTGGATTGGACCTTTGCCTTTATGCTCTCCTCCAGTAAAAACATTGTTTTTATTGATAAGAAAGAAAACCAGTTCAGCTATTTTGTCAATATACATTGAGTTTTTTTTTAAAGTAAAAATACAATGAGGAAAATATGTATTGTTTTAATCGTCAAATTAACCACTTTCTTCATGGTCAAATCTTCACCTTGACATCAATTATACAATTGATGTCAAAATTTTTTAACAATAATTGTGTTAAAATGTATAATTTTTGTTGTATTTTATTAGGCTGACAGCCTCAGTGGACCCTTAAAAGACGTAGCCACTATATATTGCTGCAGATAATCAAAGAATGGTAAGGTTTCTTTAGACTATTTTTTCAAATTACAGTATACTGTATTGTCCTAATTTATAATAATACTTTCATCAACATCACTCTTGAATTATGGTTTTTACGATTGCTTATGCTCCAAAATTATTTATTTATTTATTTAGTACAAAATACAGTTTATAATTGAGTGTAATTTTCACAGAAATTATTTAATTTTATGAAAGATTTGGGGTATTTTGCTAACAGAGTGTGTGATTGTGTTCATGGTTGTCAGGTGTTTGAAAAACTGGGGCTCATTAAAAAAACAACAACATCAAATAAACTGTTAAATTTAAATTTAATACAAAGTCTAAGAAAAACAATATCTTATTCTTGAAGAAATTAATGCTTTGAACAGTTTTGTGTATAAATACACAAACCCTGGGTCAATATGGAGAGAGAGGGGATTGTGATGAAAAAAACAATAGTAAAAAAGCTAATTTATTCCCTCTTTTTCCAAAAGATGGAGTTATATGGTCTGTGATAACTGTGTGACTTCTCATGTGATGCATACTTTTCTGCTGTCCACAAAACATATTTATTAAAGAAGTATCAAATGAAAACAGAACAGCCAATTCAACAAATTCAAGGATTCAAGGTTCTTTATTATCATTTGCACGTGGTACATGAGGTGGAATGAAATTGTGTTCAGGGCCCCAGTAAACAAGTATAAAATGTAAAAGAAAAACAGTACTAACATCTAAGATATGAATTAAGAAAAATGTTAATAAAAATACACTATACAGATCCACTGAGTTTAGCTGCATGTCCATCTCCTACAGAAAATTATAAAATGTATTGTCCTAAATCTGCAACTAAAACAGTTCTACATTATTATTCATTCAACCTTTATTTAGACAGATGAATCCCATTGAGCCTCGGCGACTCATTTACAACCTCGGCGACTGTTTAAAAGCAAACAAATAAGTAAACCTGACTGCAGTTTGGGGGGAGTCAGATGTTTGATTCAACCCCTACTCAATGTTTGGCCTCATCCACAACATTCCTTGAGGGTTAGTTTAACATCCAACACTTTTTATTATTATTATATTGTATCAAAAATGCCTCTGGGAGTATTAAGTATCTTGGCATCTTGTTCAGGAATAATGGAAGGATGGAGCAGGAGATAAATCAGTGGATTAGGGCCTCATGCTCAGTAATGAGAGTGTTGCATCGGCCTGTCATGGTGAAAGAAGATTTGAATTGAAAGGCAAAGCTCACTGAAAGCATTAGATCACAGATACAAGCAGCCAACTTGAGCTTCCTTCGTAGGATGGTTGGGCTCAGCCGTAGAGACAGGGCAAGGAGCTCTGCAAGACTAGAGATGCTGCTCCTCTGCACCGAAAGGAGTCAGATACATCGGATAAGGATGCTTCATGGACACCTTCCTATGGAAGTGTGGCACGTCCCACAAGGAAGAGAACCCAGGGCAGACCCAGAGACAGAAAGTGCTGCTGAGCAGAGGAATGTCTGGGTTTATCTTGTCGACCTGCTGCCTCCTCGACCTGTCCACACATAAACGATAGAAGACGGAGAAGTAAAAATATTACAGTTCATGCTGGTGAAAATGACACTAATGTGTATTTTTTTGTGCTGGGGGAATTACAAGAGCAAATTAAATTCACTAAGTTAAAAATATGTTAATTAAGGTTTGGAGAAAAAAAAAACTTAGCTTTTTGAGTTTGTTCCTTTTCTGTCCTGAAGGGGGCGCCATACATCACAGCAGCTCGAGGGTTTGTGGCGCTCATGTTGTTTTGGTCTCGTTGAGTAAAAATCCAGTCACATTTAAAGTTTCCAACAAGTTTTATCCACCTTGTGTGATGGTGGGTCGATTTAAACACAACTGATCGACACAAAGGTAAGCGTGGTGTGAGAAAAGTCTTCTGAAACGTGTTGAATGAACACAAATCATCCATCATTACTGACAATTAAATCAATTAGCAGCTGCGTGGTTGTGCAGACTAGCAAGTACTGTATCTGAATTTGTGACAGGAAAAATATGCTACAAACAACACAGCTATGTAACTCCAATTGTAGTTATTTGAAAATCAAATTTACTGCAGGACCAGTCATGTTCTTTTACTGCCAAATGTGTACAGAACCACAAAAACTATTATCGGCCAAAAATACAAAATTTTGCATCAGTAATGTTTACTTTGTTCCATAGTAAGTAAAATTTGAGTTTATGAGATTTAAAAATCATTGCATCTCTTTTTTATTTACATTTAAATCCATGTCTAGTTTTTGGATTTAGTGTTGTATTTCGATATATTTTTAAAATTATACACTGTATATACAGTATATATACAGTATATACAGTATACTGTATGT
>JARVGV010000192.1:20805879-20834441 GCA_031762435.1 Hypsolebias longignatus | reverse complement strand
ACATACTGTACCATATACATGTACAGTACTGTATTACCAAGCACTTAGCCTATCCTAACACAGTACCCTACATAATTTTCAATTATTATTACGTTTGTGAGCCATAATGAAGGGCAAAAGAGTTAATGGCCTACTGGAATGCTGGTGACGCCGTCCTCCTCGGTCCAGAGTGGCGTACAGTACAGTATTCCTCTACCGCTGCACCGCGTACAGTACAATATTCTTCCGCCGCTGCGTTACGAAGTTTACAACGTTAAAACCGTGTAACTCGAAATAAGGCTTTTCATAGTAAATGGGAGATGTGTCGTAACCTTGAAACATCGTAGCTCGAGACCGTCGTAACCCGAGGACTACCGGTAATGTTCTTTCCTCGTGATGCTGTCTATTTTGGGAAGTGCTCCAGTCCCTTCTGCAGCAAAATAACCCCACAACATAATGCTGTCACCTCTGTGTTTCACAGTCGGATGGTGTTCTCAGGCTTGCAAGCTTCCCACTTTTTCCTCCAAATGTAACAGTGGTCATTATGGCCACAGAGTTCAATTTTAGTTTCAGACCACAGGACATGTCTCCAAAAATTAAGGTCTTTGTCCCTGTTTGCATTTGTAGATACTAATCTGTTTTTTTTAATGTTTCTTTTGAAGTAATGGCTTCTTCCTGGCAGAGTGGCATTTCAGCCCATGCCAATACAGTATTTGTTTCACTGTGGATAATGACACAATCTTACCTGCTTCATCCAGCATCTTCATCGGGTCTTTTGCTTTTGTTCTTGGGTTGATATTCAGGTCTCTCTTTTAAATGAGTCCTGGAGGCTCAACGGGATTAACCTGTATGAATAAAGGTTGAATATGTTGTAGCTGTCCAGTCCAGTTTATTGTCCAAGTGGACCCCCAGGTATTGCAGCAGTCCACAATGCCCACCTTAGTACCCTTGATGTTGATAGAGTTGTGTGGGGGGAGGGGGGTAATCGTCTTCATGTAGTCCACCTGCAGCTCTTTAGTTTTTCCATTGTTGAGTTGCAGGTGGTTCTGTCCACACCACTCCACAAAGCTATCCACTACTCTAGAAAAATAATTCCAGAATAATAATCCTCAACAGAAAATTGGAAAAACTTTGAATATCCCATCATATACAGTTCATATTATAATCAAAGGATTTCAAGAATCTGGAGAAATTTCCACACTAAAAAGGCTTAATTTAATAATGGATACCTGTGATCATCAGGCCCTCAGGGGCCACTCTATTATAAGGGGCCACTCTGGTTTTATTTTGGACATCACTGCATGGACTCAGGAACACCTTGTCTTTGCAAACACTGTTCTCCAGTCAACGCACAAATGCAAGTTAAAGCTCCATTGTGCAAAGAAGACGCCATATGTGAACACCATTCAGGAATACTGCTGTTTTCTCTGGGCCAATGCTCATTTAAAATGGGCTGAAGTGAAAAATTGTTCTGTGGTCAGACGAAACTGATATTCGCAATTATTCTTGTAAACCACCAATGACACATCCCCAACACTAAAGAGGAGGGACCATCCAGCCTGTTGTCAACACACAGGTCAACAAGTCCACCTCTCTGTTGATATGGGGGTGCATTAATGTCACTGACATTGGCAGCTTACACATTTGGAATGGCACCCTTATTGCAAAAAACTATATATAGGTTTTAAAACATCATATGTTGCAATTTCTTAAATAATGTCAGTTTGATCACAATGGTAAAACAGAATCTGTGGAGATAATAAAGATTAAAGTGAGAACAGTGGTCAACATAAAACATCCTCAGTTTATTACTTCTAAACACTTTTTACATTAGAAGTTGGCAATTTGGTTTTATAGATGCAAAAGAGACCTCATCTTTTGAATTCTGATAGTGTGTCAATTTACAGAGTATCTTTTTTAGGGAATTTTAGACATTTTTTTAAATCATACAACAAATTAGCAAACACTTAAATTTATTTTTAGACAAAAGCTTTTCTAAAAGTCAGGCTGTGATTCATACTCAAACTCTTCTGTACAAAAACATTAAAAATATAAACACTTTAATGAATTTAAGTGCTTCTTGTGTGAAGCTTTTGTTTTAAAGAGGAGTGTAAAAGGATTTGACAAAATAGCTTGCGATAGCAATAAACTGAAAAAAAAAAATCTCACACATTCTGAGTAAAAAAAATTAACATAATTCACAATTAAATTCCATCAATTTGCATTAAGTCAGTTAGTTGTTATTTTACAAGTTTTATAAAACGTAAGTGCAGAAATGCAGATGAGGTATCTAATTAATGTCCCAATCTGCATAAAGTCTTAATAGACAGATTATTTAAAAAATAATCTACTAACTCTACATCATAGTTTCTATGGGTCTAATCAATATTAAGGCAAAATAACCAAAAAGGTTTAAAGGAAACTGCGGTTAAGAAATCAATGCATCAGCTTGTAGCAATGCACCATAAATACTCGTTTCTCTCGACTTCATGCTGCGATCGTGGTGCTCTGAACACATCCCGTAAGATATCTAAAAACTAACCCAGATGTTTTCTTCTGCTTTTATTCAGCCTTTTTAACACTGAACGACAGATGCACAGTTTGTGACTGTGCTTTAGATGAATGCAGATCCTTTTTTTTTTTTTTTTTTTGAAGAGAGTACAGTCGAACAGAATGATTTTCAGGGATCGTCTGCTCCCTCGCAGGCACGATGGTATAAAAAGCTGCATGATTCAGAAGAGCACTGCATCTGTGTGGATGAGAGAGAGGACAGAGACGAGTGCTAGATGCACACGGGGGGGAATTCCTGCACGTCTGTTGCAGCATTGCTGCGTGAGAGCATGTGTCAGAGTAAAGCTCTCCCTAATAACCTGCTAACAGCGTCCTTCAAGCCACCCACTACTACCCAGTCCTCCCTTTCTACGATGGGGCTGCTGTGACATCACTCCTTCCCACGCACTCTGATTGGCCAGCTGATGGAGGGAAGTGGAGTCTTACTGCAGCCTACAGTGAAAACACATATAGAGGGTGAAAATGTGGGAGGACCCACGTAGAGAGTGTATGGGGGGGGGTGGTGTACTGAGCAAGGAAGATTGATGCTGAGGCAAGCCGGCACTGCACAGCACTCACTCACACACACACTCTGAGTATCACACGTACTCTGGCATCACACTCTCAAGCTGCTTAACAGGCAGGAAAAACATAGAGTCTGACTGAGTCAGTGCGGGACAGGACAGAGGACGCAAAGGGAGACCCGAGAGTCCACTTCCAGTTTCCCCTGCCTCGCCTCAGAGCAACAGTTCCACTGCTGTCATCTCAGGAGGTCCAGCGCTGCAGGGAACTCTTTGAAGACGCCTCCCCAAAACAAGTGGGAGGGGAGAAGCGCAAGGGCAGGAGCAAGGGCGTGCATTGCCTCCTCCAGGAGGACGTTGTCATGGACGTCCTCCTGATCTCCTTGTGAAAACAGGAGGACATCCACGGGAAGTCCAGGCTACGAGATGGCACGCCGAGTCGGGGGCGAAGCCTCCCCAAAAAAGAGTACGTCCCTCAACCTGGTGGCAGGGTTGTACCACTACCTCCGGGGTAAGTAGGGCAGCGTGCGAGTGTGTGCCCTACTGAAACAGATAACCAGAGGAAAAGAAGTTCACCGTGTGTGCTGCGTGTGTGGGACTGCAGTATGGATCCTGTACGTGACTGTGTGCATGTGCACTTTGCAGTGCAGGTTTCCTGCAGGGTGCCTTGTTATTTTTCTGTGTAAAGTGAAATGGTTGCTCATTTGAAGTTTCCACCTTGGCACATTGAACATGTGTGAGTTTGGAGGCTGCTGGTGTCAATGCCTGCAGCGGGTGAAACCAGCAGACCCAGCTGACAAGTAGCACCTCCCTGCATGTGTCACACTGCAGGGGTCTGGCAGTCAAAATGTTGGGTTCCCCGTCTCTCTTTGGTTCTGCGGCTGTCTGTGTTTAGGTGGCGTACATTCAGTGCCCTGTCGGAACGCTCGTCTCTGTAATAGGAAGCCGTTTACGTTTGCAGTGAGTTTGTGCCTCCTTCCCTCTCCGTCACAGTTTTGACATAACCAACGGGGTTTTGAAGCTGTTTTGCTCAGGTCACCCTCACTGCAGGAGGGTCTGTGGGAGGCGTGCGCGTGTGTGCATGACAGACCAACGATGCAGAAGCCGTTTTGGGATGCTCGATTGCAGGGGATGCCGTTTTCTCTTTGGGTTAATGAGAACTTGCATGTGTGTGTGTGTGTGTGTGTGTGTGTGTGTGATAAAGTCAAAGTCACCTCGTCCCTGAGACTGAGGTTCTGGCACGTTCATGCGTGTTCTCTGCCACGCAGGTTTTCCCGCTCATGGATCTTTCCTCATCCTCATCCAATATCTTAACCCATCAATATTTGATTATTCCAGGACCCAATCAAAAGATTAATTCATAGAACAGGGACCGGCTCAGTGGCACGTATGACTATGCTTGAATGTATCTGCATTATGTATGAACAGCAGAACCCCCCCCACCCCTGCACAGAATCTCCGACCATCACTCCCCTTCCTTTTCTGCCCACAGTGCCCATCGACACAACTTGAGTTTAATCAATTTGTCAGCATATTTCATTAAGGTAAAACACTACAGATGTCCCCCCTCTTTCTGATAATGTGCTTATCTCAAGGATATTGCTCTTCGGCCCAGATGGGACAGAAATACCCTGAGATGAGCTTTGAAAGTATTCGTACGTATTGTAAACAAGCATGACTGAACGCATGCGAGCAGCTTGATTTATTGTCATGTCCTCATTGGAGCTAAGTGGCTTTTTAGGGGACATCTTTAACAAACATCTATGGCGTATTGATTGTGCCTTTGCTAAATGGCCTTTATCACAGGCAACCTTATGGATAGGGAAATCAGTGCATGTGGAAGGTTGGTTTCATGGGCTGCCCTTTTATCATCTAAAGGGCATTTTTAAGATCAAATCTTTCTTTTTTTTTTTTTTTTTTGGTCCACAATAAGGTTGTGAAAATGTCATCAGTAAATGTCAAATGACATCTCTGAGCACGTTAGTGAAAGGTAAAACTTGGTGTGACTGGGCTTCGACACGTCAGACATGAAGCGATAAATCAAAGTTAATTAGAGACGCCGTCCTGCTCTGAAATAAATTTAAAAAAAGGAAAATCCCAATCAGCTCTCACACCGATAGACAATTAGAAGATTGCATTTTAATCCCTTTTTTTTTTGTTTATTATCACACGGGGACTCAAAGCGATGCTCTGGGCTCTGATTTACAGATGAGCAGGAGGCGGTGCAGAAAAGGACTTTCACGAAATGGATCAATTCCCACTTGGCAAAGGTAAGAAGGCTGATTCTCTTTGTCCATTTACATTTAAAAAAAAAAAAAAAGATCTGCTTTTGTTCATGCATTTGCAAAACGTCATATTCTTTTCCACTCTGAGTGACTTTACTCCGTCTGTTGTGTCTGCATCTAAAATGTGGAGCTGGTCATATGACTTGACTTTTCCAGATTAGACCACATTCCTGTTTGCATGCCTTCATTATTTCCCATAGCTGGTAGCAACGATTTGCTGTCTAATTATCACTTTCACATTGCAACACGCAGCATGTGGCATTCTTTTCCTGCAAGCTACCATCAGTCATTTATATCTTAGAGGACCAATTTAGAGCTTTTACCTTGTCTGCCCTTCATTTGTCTCTTTAAGCTGCTTCAGAACTTTAAACAATCAGGCTTAATGCATCTGCACACTGGGGTGATCTTTATATGCATATAATATTGTATCATGCTGCACGGTGTTACTCAGTTCCACTCATTGTTACTTAAATGCTACGTCTGCAAAGGGGCGGTAAAGGTAAATATGGCACGGGGCAACGCAATTAAGTGCTATTTCCATCAGCGATGCTCATTTCAGGGTTTTCTATTTGAATGTGACAGCCGTGGAAGCCTCAGACAGCAGTGATGTGGAGCAGAACATTTATTTGAAACAGCTTTCAGGACGGTGCTTGCAGAAAATTACAACAGCACAATATTTAGATGCCAAAGGGTTTTAATGTTATTTACAGTTTGGACTTGGTTTAAATGGGATCTCATTCTCTTAAGTAAGGCGTTTTAGGGTTTGCATGGTGGTGCAAGTTTGGTTTGAGGAATTCAAGCATTGTGATGGAGGTTGCAGAGTTATACAAGAGGTGGGTCAGGGGCCGCATCCACCCCACAGGTGAGCACAGTCTGGTCCACCGATAATGTCATTTAAAAATAAAACTAGATGTTGAATCAGAAAATAAATTAGAAACGAGAGAAAGATTTTAAAAATTGAAATGATATACAGTAGTCCCTCGCTACTTTCCGGTCCATTTATCGCGGACTCACTCTATCGCGGTTTTTCAAAATAAGATTGGACATGACACACATTGATAGCTGATTGATAGATGAGCCGCGTGACTAGCATGGAATATTTACTTGAAACAAATTATTTTAAATGATTTAGCACCGACCTGTGATGGACTTGCGACCTGTCCAGGGTGTACCCTGCCCCTCGCACAGTGATTGCTGGAAATGGGCACCAGCGACCCCTGTGACCCAAAATGGAAGAAGCATGTAAAAGATAATGGATGGATGATTTAGCACTCGCTGCAGAAAAAGCTTCCTCCTCCACCTTTATGCAGCCCTTACTGCATGATAAACTTCCTGCTGCAACTGATCAGCTGATCTGCGTGCAGAGTGGAGAAGTGGGCGTAGCCAAGAGCGCTTGCAGGTGACAAAGAGCAGATGAGGCAGGGAGCTGAAATCATCACATTCTGTGCTCCTTTAGAGCGTTTGAGTTTAGAAACATTGTTCAGAATGTTGCAAGAGTGCGGGAAGGGTTTAAACTACTACTTGTACTCCTACTTTGTGGTCTTTCACTAATCGTGGGTCTTCACGGTATGGATACCCCACGATAAACGAGGGACTACTGTATATATTTCTGTCAGACAGGTGATCCTTTTTTCAGGACTTTTTTTTTTTTTTACTCCGTACACAAGCTAACAAGTTCATTTAAAGTAAACCAAGATTTTAAATAGTTAAATACTGTATTCATAATTGCTGGATGTTTAACCACTGAGCTGTTGGCTTTCAGTTACTGTGGCTCCCTGATCGATTTAGCTGAAAAGCCGTGCTAACCCTAAAGTTCAGATCAGCTGAAGTGGAGTTCTGTGGAAGGTTTAATAACAAATGTTACTTTTATTTATTTATTTTTGTAAATAGCTTTCTGAACAGCCTCCCTTTAGAGAAATAGAGTTTAATTCTGACCAGATTGACAAGATAATGTCTAGTCCAAGCATGACTAAGACCAAAGTGCATTGCTGTTGTCTTTTTTTATTGCACAGTGGCAATCCTTACAGTGTATGGAACCGAATGCGTCTCAATTTTCAAATTAAAATGGATTAATAGAAATGATTTTCTTCTGCTAATTCATTTTAATTTTCACATTTGACATTTGAAAATGAATTTTGTTCTCTTTTTACAGGGTCATATTTTGAAAACTAAACGTTAAACATATTTTATTAATCATTTTAATTAATTTACAAATTGAACAGTCTTGGAGAAGAAAATGAAAATGCAGTTTGGATTAGTTATTTTTTATTTTATTTACGAGTCAAAACAGGCAGCTTTATTTTGAAAAATTTAATTTGAATATTAAGACACATTTGCTTCCATATTCGGGGCAGTTAGTACAAAAAGTCACAATAACCAACACCAAAGAATGGGGGGAAAAGAAGGAAATGGGGAAAAACAGTACACAGTATTGCTTAAAATTATTTTGAAAAAAAACAAAATTACACAATGTTTAAGTATCCTGATTTCCTGTGTAATCTGTGGCGTTTAGTGACACAGCACGTCTCTGTAAAGTATAGAATGGCAGATGTAAAATGAAAATAATAAAACTAGTATTACTGATGGTAACAGTAAAAAAAAAAAAAAAAAAAAAAAAGTGCTTAACACAAAACAATGGCAGTTATAATCATTGGCAGCATGTTCACAGGGGCAGGTGGAAAGGAACCCCATCTTAAAATATTAATTTGCCCCACAAAGTAGTTCCTCCTAATAAACAATGTAAATGACTTATTTACTGAGCTTGCAGTGTTTTGTTCTGTGTATTTTTTTTTTTACTTTTTTACAATTTTAAGTGGAATTTAAAATAATTTTTAGGAATTCATTCTCAGTTTTTTTTAAAACTTATTTACTGTAATGGTGTGCTACCATTCAGTGACCCGCATTTATCAACCGGATCTGAACATGTCCAGTGATCCTAACAACCACCTCCAATAAATGTTCATTTGGGGCGTCAGATTTTCTGCCCTGTGCACACATTCGGCTGGTTTTAGTGCGTTGAAACGACCATTCACACTTGACCTGACATGAGCTCAAATGGCGAGATAGCTGCAGTAGAACCTTCTGTGTTGTGATGTTCTGTTTGAATCCATTTGGAGCAGACAGAGAGGTCCAGAACAAAAAACTGAGAAGGACTGACAAAAAGCGAGACATTTCGTCTCATAGGCGCTTATTTAACCAGTTTTGTGGTGAGTGTGATAGGCCAGTGGTTCATTGGTTTTGTGGTTAGAAGGCTGTGGGTTTGATCCCTGGTTGGAACACTTATTTGAATCAGTGATGATAGTGGTGGTGCAGAGGTTAGAGATGGTGGGCCTGTGATTGGAAGGCTGTCTGTTCGCCTCCCCAGACAGACAACATCAAGATGTGGATGGAAAAGCTGAAACATCCACACCTGCCTCCACCCTCATTTGCCCCACTCTGGACCCTTGAGCAAGGCCCTTAACCCCCACCATCTTCTCCCCTGGGGCACCCTAGATGGCAGCTCTCTGCGCCACACAGAGGGCTGTGGTAGCTCGGTGGTCTGCGGTTGCATCAGAAACGGCATCCTGAGTAAAAACAATCTCCAAGTCTTATTGTGAGTTAGTTTGCTGTGGTGACCCCTGAGGAGGGGAGCAGCCAAAACAAGAAGAAGAAGAAAACGTGATATTCTAATATTTTTTTACACTTATATATATATACTGTATATGTACTGTATATGTACAGGTAATCCTCGAGTTACGAACGGGTTCCGGATCTAAGGACCGTTCGTAGGTCGATTCTGCCGTAGGTCGGAACAGAACGCACATGGCGCCGTATGTCCGCATATACGACCGTAAATCGAAACTGAAACTAAACTGCGATCGGTCACATCTTTTTAAACACGTTTTTCAATGTAAAACAACTTAGAACGGCCATTTTAAGGTGTTTTAATGTGTTTTAATGTGTTTCCAAGCAGTTAGCTAACAAAATACCCTAAAAAAAAAAAAATGAAAAAAAAATACATAAAATGCTGCATAAAAAAGGCTACGTACGGCGCAATGACGTCACTGGGGGCGGCACCGTAAGTACGGAGCGCCGTAAGTAGAGACCGCCGTAACCCGAGGACTACCTGTATTATAAAAGTGAAAAAACTTTTACAGATCAAAACAATTTGGAGCATTTGGTAATCCGTTCTCTCTCTCGTGTGTCAGACAGTCGCGCGTTGTGCTAATTAATTTCGTCATGCATTGAAGCGGTCAAATCATCCACAATTCAGGTGGGGGTGGGGGTGGGAGGTGTCCATTGCTCTGATTTATTAAACAAGATTGTTTTCCCAAGAAACAACCTCAACCTGCAGGAGGAGGAAAAAAGTCACGCATTTGTGCACAAAAACAACAAAACAACAACAATAAATTAAATACAACACTAATATTTTTGCTCAGGAGCTGCCACTGGTGATTATTATAGTTATACTGATAGTAACCGTTATTATAACTAGAAAATTTAGTGCCTACATCTAAAAAAAATAATACTTACACTTCTGCACAAACTGCACAAAAAGTGCCAAAAATATATTTTTAACAATTTCATTTGTAAATAATTCATATCAGTTCATGCCACTGCAATGTACCAAACCTTATTATTTCTGTCAGTTTAGCTCCAAACCCTCATTTACCTAACATTTTATGGTGATATGTTAGCACAAACAATGGTAGCAGCTAGCTATAGCAGCTTGGAAAACTTTCAGCAGGGATATGTCTTTGCAGGAATCCCAAAACATGTTTTAATTACACATTTTAGTTTCTTGCGGAGTAAAACCATTGTCCTCACCTTTGCTTTTGTAAATAAAATTGTTCCCAAAAAAAAAAAAAAAAAGATTAGCAGCAAAACAAGCTAGCTTGGCTCAATCCCAACTAATCATTCATTCAGAAATGGAATAATAAAGTGTTCAGATATAAAATGTTAATTAAAGCTATTTAGGGGTGCCAGATGCCATTATAGCTCTCTGTTTTGCACTTTTATATTAAGATGAGCCAAAAGGCAGCTGATTCCAACTAAATATTTAGATATGAGAGGGATTTTAATCTTCTCATCTTGCTCTTAACGTGAAAGCAATTACTTCCTGAAGCATATTTTTGAATTATAACCTGAAGTGCATTAAAAAGGTGCCCTCACCACAAACAAATTTTTTTAATTGGTTCAAATATAATTGACTCTGATTATCAAATTCAGACCGTTGCGCTTCTGTTGGAGGACAAAACCATATTTGATCTCTGCGCACTCTCTCCACCTACTTGATCAAATTACTTAGTTCTGCTTCCCTCTTTGCCCATCATGGAACTGCTCACCCTTTCACCTGATGCCTGATGTTGCCATGGTGACTCTAATTGGCTTGGTTGTGTCTTCAAAAGTCTTCTTTAAAAATCCTACTGGCACTTTGGGATGATTGAAGGACAAAAGTTTACTTTTAAAGCCCGTGCTAAGAATTAAGAGGCACATTCCTCCATTGTTGAAGCTAAAGTGTGTCAATTAGAAAAGTTATTGTTTTTTAAGAGCTTTCATTCATGCATGAAGTTAAACCCAGCGCTTTTGATTAATTTTAAAGAGCCAAAAGGCACATTAACTCCAAAAATATAAAATGGAAAAGACAGAAGGACACAGAGAAGCTTTAACAGTTGGTTTAGTTTTGCTCTCAGAGGGAACAGATCTTCCTCCCAGCTATGCGGATGATTAGGCCACTCCAGTTATCACAGGTCTTTAATTCAGCGCCTAAAGGTGTGTGATTAATCGGTAGGTGAGTTGAGACATATCACAAGGGCTTCTTTCTGCTGACGCTCCCATCCCCCATATTTTCCCACTCCACAGGTATAACAAAAGAAGTCTTAGGAGCTCCACCAAAGCTTTTTCCGCGAGAGGAGACATATTGGAGCTGCTAATTTATACCGGAGATTAATGGGTATCATTTAAGGAGTTCACCAGATTAGCTCAAAAAAATATATAAACTGCAAGAGAGCAGCTGGGTTTTCATTTAGATAGATATGTTGTGTATAGGCCACAGGTGTGTTGCAGAGAGATGTACGCTTTTAGTTTTCAGGCGTATTAAGTTGCACAAGCCTACAGTTGGGGGGGTGGGGGGTTCAGTGAGCACACCCCGAGTTTCCATTTGACAAATCCTTTCTGAGTAGGTTAAAGCTTAATTATGGAGTGGTCCGAGGCTTCATCGTCGCTCAGGCATGTTCCAGGAAACTAGCTTTAGTTCAATCATCAGTGAACCAAGTGTTCTTAGAGATTACAGTGAGAGGAGCTAGCAGGGTCTGTTTCTGCTCCGAGACCACTTTAAAAAAAAAAAAAGTGTGTGGATGTAGTCAAATGAAATGAAACAAATCACATTTCACTTTATTAGAATTTTTACATATTTTTCTGTCAAATGGACAAAACACATACATTTTGATGTTTCTAAAGGATTCTGTCTTGCGTGGGTGAAGCTGTTTAAATGTTTGCAGATTCACACTTTTTCTTTTGGAGTCAACTGCACAAAAACATTTCACGAACACGATTTCACGCAACTGATAACCAGAAGAAAAAGGAAAAATAAAGTGATTTCTCATTAGAAGTTTGCTCATATCGGACATCGGCCATTCCATCAAAATAACTTATGGATATAAAAGGCACAAATTTGCACTGTTCGAGTGTTGTCATTGCGTTAGAGAGTAAATGTCAAGAATAAATTTGACATTAAACATAATTCAACTTGAAGTGTTACATAATTTTCATTCCCCTTTTTGGCATCTGCATTTGGTAGCAGGCCAAATTGACAAAGACCATGCAAAATAATCTAGTATTTTAATAGCACAGCAGAGAAAGTTATGTAGTCTCTGTAAGTAGGTCTAGGGGGAAAAAATATCGGTATTGTTATCGGCCAAATAAGTTTTAACATATTGTCATATCGGATATTGGCCAAAAATCCCATATCGTGCATCCCTAATTCAAACTCTTCAGTTGTCTCTTTATTTCTCGCTCCTTCCTTTCATTCTGTCAATCTTCTGTGATCTACAGAGTGAAGTGTACCAGAGGGGAAACACAAGAGCACACACACCCTCCAACTCCTCTGTTCTCAATCAATTATGACCCAGACACTCACATGTAATTAGCTCATTAAGTTCCCGATTTATTTTTTTAGTGCATGTTGCAGCACAGAGAAGATGAATATTACTTCCTTATTTTGTAATTAGGCTGAAATTTCCTCATTAGCTTTGGGATTAAAAAGAACAAATAGGTGAGTTTAACTCCAATTAGCTCATGGTGCAATTTATCCCTTTAGTTCGGTCTTTACAAGAACACTTTTCTGCCATATTATGATTTGTGTGTGTGTGTGTGTGTGTGTGTAGGGGGGGGGGGGGATGAATATTCTTACATCCAAAGCCCTGAAATGACATTAGAAGTGGAATTAGTGAGAAGAGCTTCAGTACTTTCTAATTAATTTTTGAAAGACGTGGGGTTAGTGTCGCCCCTCTCTGCCTGTCTTCTACAGTCCGTCTCGTTGCCAGTCTTTCTTCTAAATTAAATCCCCCCTCAAACAGTCCCTACGTTCGAGCATGCAAGTATTTCCCTCCCATGTAGACACACCACTTCTGCCGTCCGTCTCTTCCCTCACTCTCTTCATCGCTAATCTCCCTGTGAATGGTTCACTCATCTAAACGCTTCCCTCTCCCCCTCCTCCTCCTCTAAACCCCTCAGCCTCAGCATGTGACTGTGCTTTAAGAGCAATCCTTGATGTGGCGTCGGCGAGCGACAGATATGTGGATTTTCGTCGAGTCTGGAAGTCTGTCAGGTCAGGGTGGAAGTCAGAGGCAGTTTGAAATCATCAGCATATTTTAGGATTTGAAAAAAAAAAACCCTCTTCATTCACAGTCTACTTATGAGTGAATCCAGCTGTCAGTAATGCGCAAGACTGCAAAATTCTGTCTGGGTTCCAAGCACCTTTTTCATGAGGATTTTCTTTATCCATGTTGCACAAGTTAAATAAATGTCTCTGGGTGTAATATATGTATTGCACTGCGTCTGCATTGGAGCTGAGACTGGGATAATGCACATTGCAAATGTCGTTAGGACTAAAATCCATGGCATTTACATTCTTGCAGAACTGTAAAGGCTTTGTTTGAGGTTATTCCATGAAACATTTATGTAAACACTGTACTTACTGGGTATAAGTAAGCTTCTTGTGACTTATCTAGAATGTTTCTTGCATGTTTAAAAAAACTTTTTTGGGAAAAACAAAATCTTAAGTTTGAGGCCCAGGTTCTCAACCCGAAATGAACGGAATGGAATCCAGGTCAGGGCGATTTTTTGCCTCAGGCGGAGGAGTTTAAGGGTGCGTTCACACCAGCCCTGTTTAGGCTGCTTTAATCGAACTCTAGTTCATTTGCGTATAAAGTCTGATTCGTTTGGGGAGGTGTGAATGCACAATTGAACTCTGATGCGGACCAAAACAGTCTAAATAAGTCCATCTAAATACCTAGGTCTCGGTTCGGTTGAACTCTAGCATGGCTCGAATGCATATGTGGATGCAAGGGGACCGGTGACCGCTCCAAAAGTAGAAAGTGAACTTCAGCGCAGGACATTCTGGGTAAATGCAACCAAAACAAACGTGCATGGTCTTTCTGCTTCATCTTCCGCTCATGTTGGGTCCATTGCTGAAAAACGTTTAGTTGGCACATGTGCCACAGACAAAACAGAAGTCCTAAAACAGCAAAAATTTAACGCCACTCCATTTTTGTTTATATTTCCAGAAGAAGTAAGCTGCGCTCAGTGTCGTCTTCAGAGGTTTTCGTGTTGTTTCCTTCACTAGTTCTTGGTGCAGCACCACCACAGGTGGGGGTGGGGGATGGAACAGGTTGTTCAAAGGGTTTGGCTCGATTGACTCGGTACAGTGTGAATGTGAACTGCACCAGCTGAAAATGTAACAAATGTTCCAATTTTAGTCCCCAATCAAACCGAGTCGACTGGACTATCAGGTGTGAAAACACCCTAAGAATCTGGGCTTCTTGTTCAGGAGCGATGATAAGATAAAGTGGGGGGGTCGACATATCAGGGCCTCATCTTCAGTAATGAGGGCCTTGCTTTGGTCGGTCGTGATGAAGAAGGCGTTAAGCCAAAAGTCGATTTACTGGCTTTTCTATGTTTCAACCATCACCTATGGTCATGAGATTTGGATAATGATTGAAAAATCAAGATCCCCAACCCAAAATGGCCAAACTGAGCTTCTTCTGTAGGGCGGCCAGGTTCAGCTGTGGAGACAAGGGGAGGAACTCGGTCATCCGGGGGGGCTCAGGGTGGAGCTGCTGCTCCTCTGCATCCAAAGGAATCAGTTGAGGTGGTTCAGGCATCTGATTTGGATGTTTTTTGATGTTTTTTGAGATGTGAAGAAGTGCTACAGCTAGCTGCTGTTACCACTGTTTGTGCTTGTAAATAGCTGTTTAACCCGTTGAAATAAGTGCAACATGAAACTTATGGCAACTTAAAAGCTTATAAAATTGATTTCATAGCAACCAGTATGACAAATTTTTTTAGACTGGGGTTGTTTTAAGATGGTAGCAGCCCACTGGTCATAATGGTCTTATCAGTCCTACTTGAACTAGCCGTTAGCTCATAATCAAACTGAGGTTGTTCAAAGAGTTTTCCACAACAAGAAGATATTAACTGTTCATGCCCTTTTCCATAAAACTCTGCTTCATTTTGATTTAACTCTCTTCTATTCTAACATTTAATTTGAAAATACATCTTTGTCTGCACAGTGTGTCCCACCTCTTGAAGTGAAAGACCTGTTTGTGGACATTAAGGATGGTGTGATGCTGCTGGCTCTCCTGGAAGTCCTCTCTGGACAAAAACTGGTGAGTCTTTGTGGGTCATCCATCATGTGACTCGACCGCACACTTCATACACTTCATTCTCTCTGAGCTGGATTACAGAGCACCTGAAGCTGCTGTAACGTGGCTTGATAGAGAAATTCTGTCGTTTTTCATTCTTTGTTTGTACAGCAGCCGCCGGTTTCAGTGGAGCTGCAGAATTAATGTAGTGAATGTGAAATGAGCCTCAATTACATGGAAAGGCTCATTGATTTGCTTGTATTAGGATGTTTGAATTGTGGAGGGAAGCCCAGGTTAACAAAGACTGACTAGAGTTCACACACACAGCACAGAGACACACACAGCTCAAGGATTTAACTTGGCCAATATTGCCTGGGGTCTAACATGTATGTCCTATTGATCTGGCTGCTTGTAGTCAAACACAGCCTTGACTGGACCTCTGCAACTTTCTCGTTATTTCAGAATCTAGACAATAGATTTTAGCTTTACTTTGAGATCTTTATACATTTTTATTCATGTATTTAAAATGAATGTCTAAATTTCCTTCATAGTTTTCCTTTCTCTCCATGGTTGCCATCTTTCATTGTCTATTGTTCTCTCTTTCCCTCCCAGCCCTGTGAGCAGGGCAAGAAGCTAAAGAGGATCCACTGGGTCGCCAACATTGGTACAGCTCTCAAGTTCCTTGAGGGTAGGAAGGTACGAGTTCAATGTCGTTTTTTATGTTTTTATTATTGTTTTTTTTTTTTTCCTACCGTCTTCTTCGTGCTCATTTAGAGCCTTGTGGGTGCAAATATTGAATCTTGACCTTGAGTGACCCACTCCCCCCCTTCCTCACAAATCCCTCATCTATCCTGAAACCAGTATTTTCTTTTTTTTGTTTGTTTGTTTCCGCATTACATTTTGTTGGCTAAATCTGACTCTGCCAGAATCTTTTCATAAATAATTCATTTAATTTAGTTGTTTGGATGCTTGTAAGTGATGGAAAAGTCTTTTAAAATCAAATTATTGGACTAATTCTGTCTCTTTAATTGATTTGTCGTACTTCTTGGTCCTGCACATTACGTGCACTTTATCATATTAGTGTTTATTGTTGTTTGCGCCATTTGTTTGCTTCACTTATGAGTCAAAAAAGGCTTCATTCCCCCCTCCTGCTATTTCATCATTAGAATTACATTAAAAATACTCTGTGATTTTAGTTGCAGTTATCTGAATGCATCATCTGCCCAACATGAGAGTGTGGAAACCATTCTTGAAGCTTTGCATGGCTCATCTTTGGATATACAGTACATAATAAAGCCATAAGTATGAGCTGGAGTCTGCAGGGACATTGATTTGTCTTCTTCGGCTGTGACGGGGTTAAAACTTTAAATCCTTTGGCAGTAATCTGCTTTCTAGAGATGAGGCATCAGTGGGCACTTCACCATTAATGGCTGTGTGTGCGCGTGGCTCTTTACGTCTGTAAGTTGAGAATTAATCACAAAATGTGCCGTGTGGAACTGATTTACACACACGGTGTTGACGTTACAAGGATGTTTGCTCATATATGGCTGTGCTCTGAGGTTTGTGATGTTCAAATCATATTTGGATCGTGTTGAAACTCTTCATCACGTTCATTTAACTGGGAGTGAAAAGTCTCAGGACTAAAAATACCCAGATCTGCAACTTGTAATTGTTTTATTGCTCATCTGTTTTTTTTTTTTTTTTCCTCTGAAAGCTGAGAGTTTATCACATTTTCATAAAGACTGATAGTCTGATGGCCCAAATCTGAAATAATTTTACTGGATGATGTTATAAGAAAAGGTGTTGCTTATAGAAATGTTTTGTTGTTTTTCAAACCAGCCAGCTTCGACTAATGAATCATTCAGATTTGAGCTGCAGAGTATATCAAAACATTACAGTAGTCCCTTGTTTATTGCGGGCACCCCTTCCCCTCCCACACACATACAATAAGTGAAAATCTGTGAAGCAGCAACGTTATATTTATTCTAGGATTTATATATTTTAAGGCTTTAGAAACACTTCCCACGCTCTTACAATGTTCTAAACCAGGGGTGGCGAACCAGTTCAGCATTAAGAGCCGAATTAAGCCCATTATCACCTTAAAATATGGTTTAAACTTTTTGCACGGTACTCTACTTTTCAGTCACTCGTGTGGAGCGCTGTTCGTCCAAACTTAATGTTTGTACCAAAATGTCTACTTCCACATGTCTGCCTGTTTCCTTTTCGCTCC
Source organism: Hypsolebias longignatus (assembly GCA_031762435.1). Classification (NCBI taxonomy): domain Eukaryota; kingdom Metazoa; phylum Chordata; class Actinopteri; order Cyprinodontiformes; family Rivulidae; genus Hypsolebias; species Hypsolebias longignatus. Next base: position 20,817,034 of record JARVGV010000192.1, on the reverse strand, counting down.
TATTACTGTGTGTGCTGGAACCAAATACTTGGGCTTATCAGCTACACACTTCTGGTTTGATTTATCGGGGCAACCTGGTGTGATTTCTAATATAAAATCATGTATTACATGTTTTCCTTATCAGCTGCCATCCCACATTTCTCCACGCTGCCTTTTTCCAGCCCCCAGTGTCCTCCTCTGTTTGTTCACCTACGTGGAGTGGTTGTTATTGCCATACGGTGACCCGTTGTGCTGCAGCGTCTCAGTAATCTGACCCTGCATTTGATAATATAGAATACTTCATTATATCACAAGATACAGCCCTCTCTTCCCCTCCCCTCACTTCCAGCCTTTCTTTCTGTCGGTCTCTGCTGGATATAATCCCTGTTGCCTGTGCAGCGGTGATACATCTCCACTCTCAGCTAACCACTCGTGTTATCTCACCTTTGAGAAGTATCTGCGACCTCGCAGATGACATGATTCAACCTTTTTTGTAGTCAATGAGATGTTTGCTTTCAATCAAATGCATCTTCAGAGCCTTCAGCCTCTCTCTCTCCCTCCCCAACTTTTACTCCCATTTGTCTTCTCTTATCTGCCCACAGTCTGCCTACAGAGGATCTCCGGTCAGTATTCTCTGTTTCTGCTCTGCTTTGGTCAAGACAGGAAGTAGCTCAGAAATATCTGCATCTTGCTGTATCAAGGATTACATCTTCTCTGTATATTGCTCATTTTGGAAAAACAAATGTGCCTCTGAATTACCAGATTGAGGGAAGTTGTATTTCCCTTGTCCAAATATACAGAATTCTAGTAAACTCTGTGAATAATCCAAGAATAGGTAGCTATCTTGAATTGTATAGCTCATGATTAGAAACGTATAATGCTGACTATGATCTTTTACTGTCACAGATCAAGTTGGTGAACATAAACTCCACAGACATTGTGGACGGACGGCCGTCGATTGTTCTAGGGTTGGTGTGGACGATCATCCTCTATTTTCAGGTACCTCTTCACGTAAATGCCACTAATCAGATGATCGAATGCATCGTACAAATTTCTGTCTGAATTTCAAGTTTAGTAGTAAGTTAAGTAAGTAAACTTTATTTATATGTAACTTTTCATATATACAATCACAAAGTGCTTTACAGAAATACAAAAGACAGACTTAAAATAAAAAAAACTAACAACTGCTTAATAAAAACAGTAAATAAAGCATTTAGCTAAAAGTTTGTCTGAATTAAAGTGTTTTAAGCTGCTTTTTAAAGGAATCAATAGAGACGGCCACGCAAAGAGACGGAGGCAGGCCATTCCATAGTTGGGGGGCTACGGCCTGGAAGTAAAGGTCACCAAGAGTTTTAAACCGGGTCTTATTAAGAATTATATATGCCACTGGGGAAATGTGTATTTTTTTGGGTGAGTCTCTGCCTCAAGTAGAGGAATTTGAGCATCTGGGAGTCTTATTTTATGAGTGATGGTAAGATGGAGCGGTAAGTGGACTGGCGGACCGGAGCAACAGTAATGAGGGTGTTTCTCCTGTCTGTTACACTGAGGTAGTGTCTGAGTCAAAATGTAAAGAATTCAGTTTACTGGTTCATCTGCATTTCAGCTTTCACCTCTGTTCAAGAGGTGTGGATCATGATCAAAAGAATGTGATCCTAGATGCAAGCAGCTGAAACGAGCTCCCTCTGTAGGGTGCCCAGGCTGAGCCTTAGGGTGAGGAGCTCCGTTGTCCAGGTGAGCTCAGAGTGGAGCTGCTTCATCTCAGCATGAAAAACGTCAGATGAAGTAGCGTAGGCATCTGATTAGGATGCCTCCAGGATACCCCTCTCTGGGGGGTTTCCAGACCCCTCAGCAGATCCAAAACACACTGGTTAGATTATGTGTTCTTTCTGACCTGAGAATGCCTTGGAGCTCACCAGGAAGAGCAGGAGAATGTGGCTGGGCAGAAGGATGTCTGAGTTCCCCCCTGAATCTGCTGCATCCAGGCTGTTTCACAAGACGCTTCAGTCCATGACTGATGTCGTCTGTCCACCTCGGTTTGTTTTCCGAATAGACTGAGGCAGTAAGGAGGTTCAAGATCTTTCTGTGCCGCTGAGCGAGGTGCGATCAGCCGATGTGGACAAAGTAAAGATTGATAAAGTAATAAATGAGCTTGTGTTCAAAGAAACTAACATGAAATGCAAGTTATTGTGATGGCAACGAGAAAACGTTTATTTAAAATCCATTTTTGGAACATTGATGTAAATTTATACTCCAGTGTGTCAGTGAAGAGGGTTCTGCCTGAGATGCTATTTGAATGATTTAATTGGTTAAATTACTTCTTTTTTTTTTTCCATTTTTCCCCCTTTTGAATTATGTAAATTCACAAGTAGAATTCTTCATGGATATAATGCAATTGTTCCAACATTCTAACTTCCACATCCATCTTTTTTTCATTCAACCTTTATTTAGGCAGGTTAATCCCACTGAGCCTCGCGGACTCATTTACAAGAGAGACCTGGTTTCAACAAAGAGTGACGACAATAGACTTTCCTTTGACAATCAACAATAGACAATCATAAGAGAGGCGTACAGAGTTTTTAAAATTTTATTTTTTAACAAGTTAATAAAAGATGTCAAAGTGGCAAAACAGACAGATTATAAGGCAAATGCATCTTAACCATGCACAGTGGAGTCAGCAGTAAAATACATTTTATACACAGCTTATATTTATGTGCTTTGTCACTCACAGAAAGTCCAACAGAGAAAGTGAATAATAAGATTGATCCTACATGTGCTGGTTTTTCTTGTCCCTACAGATTGAAGAGCTAACCAGCAGCCTACCAGAACTCCAGGCCTCGTCTAGCAGCACCTCCTCTGTGGACAGCTCCACCAGCAGCACTGACACCACCAGCCCTCCTGTCAAAAGGAAACCTCTGCCTCCTCTGCAGGGTGGAGCCAGGAAGGCCCTGCTGAGATGGGTTCAGCAGACAGCGACAAAGTATTTAACATATCTTTGCAAAAGCAAATGTTCTGAGTGCTCTATTATTTATTCCAGTTGAGCGTGTCTGCTGACCTTCTGAACTTCTGTTCGTAGATGTTTAGGTCTTGAGGTGAAGGACTTTGGACCCAGCTGGCGCACTGGTTTAGCATTCTTTGCCGTTATCAATGCCCTCCGGCCTAACCTGGTCGACATGGAGCAAATATGGAGGAGGCCCAATCGAGAAAATCTGCAAGAAGCCTTCAAGATGGCTGAGACCGAGTTAGGCATTCCTCAGCTTCTTGATCCAGAAGGTGAACATTTTATACATCATTTCTTATTTTATGATTAATATATATTTAAACCGAGCATCTAGCATATGCTATTTATATTGAATTGCATTATTTTCATAATCTGCTGTATTGGTTTTTAACATGAAGCAGGCTGGCTTGAATGCTGTTTAAATCTTTTTTACTTAAATTTAAATCGGCAGCATCTCCTCAGTGTCCTAAAGGCTAAAGTACAGTAGTGGATCTGTCACTGCACTGACGTGCACCTCTGTGTCATTGCCAAACACCATCTGTGCCCCTTCACGCCTGCCCTTCAGAGTGATCTCTGACAAATCGAGCCTGACATCGGGATAATTAAGGTCCATTAGGCCGTGAGATTCGGCATGGCAGCGTCTCCAAACTGAACTCAGACACTGATCTGAAACACCGACAGTTGTTTTCTTGTGAGATGCTCCTACCTGTCTGTTTAAGTCGAACCTCTTCCTCTTGGTGGCCTTGTTGTTCTACCCGAGGGAAAAAGGATGAACTTACAGTCGACTCCAGCTTTATGTGATTTCTTTCTCAGATGTGGATGTGGACAAGCCGGATGAGAAATCTGTGATGACGTATGTCGCCCAGTTCTTGAGGCATCATTCTGACCAAAAGCAGAGCGACTCGGAGGGGCGGCATGACGAAGAGGTAACCTGGCTGTCGGACTTGTCCATATTCGTCATCGTCTTCTCTTTTTCTGAAACTGAAATGTTGTCTCACAAATGGCACCAGATGTGCACGCATCCCTTAATATTTAATAAACTGCTTTCTGATTTTGTTCAGTCCTAACTTAAATCAATGAAAGAAACTAAATAAAACAGTAAAGCATCAACGTTTGTGAGTCTTCTCCAGTCTTGCATTGTCTTGTAATATGTTCATCTGTTATTTCTACTCGTCTCCTTTTTTCATGTCTTTGTGGCATTTTTGTGTGCTGACTGCTTTCCCGTGGTTGTTTGCTGAAATCTGTCCTGCAGCATGATGTTGTTCCTCGCGATATAGAGGAAATGTTTGAGGTAGGTCATGTATCACCCAATTAATTTAACAAGAAACAGTGCACATTAACGTTTGCTATACATTCAGCATTAGCTTTAAGTGTATTTTTCTGGTTCTTAAATCAATGTCCTGCAGTACTGTACACCAGAAATCAGATTAAACATCAGTTTCCATGTCAGAATAGATCCTGTTTGCTAATATCGGCTCACCTGAAGTGACATTTTAGACCCAGGGGTGTCTGAGCAACGACAACAGGAGGATGTCCTTTTTAATAAGATGTGATATTGCCATTTATGAACGCAGCCACCTCGTGCTGTGGCTGCTGGTCCCATTAGCATGACAATGAAAGCCTCTGGCATCAGCAGTTTGAATTCATACAGGCTGTTTGAGGAAAGGCTATAAGTTGTGTTTTTTTAAGCTAAAAGTACCTTAATGCTGCTTTAACTACTTGTTTTCTGTGTCATAATGTGTTTAGTCATGGATAATGCTTGGTTTAGTTCTTTAACAACTCTTAGTTACATATTAGTGCTTGTCCTGATCTTTGTGTCTACACTGGTCCTGTTGGATCTCAATATCACAATATTCTACTACAGAGGCAATATATGATATTGGGATTACAGGAACAGCTCTAAATTTGTTTAAATCATATTTATCTGATAGATTCCAATTTGTAAATGTAAATAATGAATTGTCTTCATACACCAAAGTTAGTTATGGAGTTCATCAGGGTTCTGTGCTTGGAGCAATACTTTTTACCTAATATATGCTTCCATTAGGTAAAGTTATTAAACAGCATGGGATAAATTTTCATTGTCATTTCATTCATTATCCCGTACAACCAACCAAACACCATTCAAACTATAAAATAATGCATTTCATGTATAAAACAAAGCAAAATATGAAAATAAAATGTTTAAAAACATTGTAAAGCATTTCTGGATATAGCTGATTTTGTGTGTTAAAACAGTCAAGAAGAATAAAGTTTTAAATTTTTACCAAAGAGAATAGTAAAACACTGAGACTGAACATCTCTCAGACTGAATCTTCTATCACACAAGCTTGTTAGCAGCACGCTGTTGTCGCCATGGTTTGTTGAAATCCAGAAGAACGGTAGGAGGTCTCATACCAAGTATCGTGTTTAAGCTGAGTGTTGTTGGCAGCTGTGAGTTTTATTCTATAGGGAGACTGGATTTAGGAAAGCTCATATTCAAACACTCATTCTTCCTTTTATCCTATTGTCAATTTTTCCACACATCCGTCTGTCTAATTAAACATTTTGAGTCATTTTTGTCATCTTTTTTTTGTCTTTAACCTCCGTGTACGTTTCACCCCTTCCACCCCTCGTCCATCCCGACCTCCTGAAGAGAGAGCAGCGAAAGAGCCTGAGGGAGCTCAGAACGTGGCTCGACCAGCTGGAGAGAGAAGCAGCGCGGGCGCAGGAGACCGAGGCCAGTCTTGCTCAACAGTACCAGGTTGGTGCACGTGTCTGCGTGGGTGTCTGTCTGCAGTTTAAACCAGGGACACCAGACACAGGCGCTCCTATTATTAGCTTAATCAGTGGCGTTTCACTGTAGGGATCAGGCAGCCGTCATAACACTCAGCCTCAGGGATACATTTCATATTCAGCAGGAGCATGGAGAGTATCCTCATTTCTTTTGCACAAGTCTGAAAATTTGAAGATAGAAAAAGTCAGTATGTAGCGGCATTTCGCATCTGATTTTATTAAAAATCTGATTAGATGTCAGTGGGAAGAGTGCACAATCAGTGTGAGTGAAATTATTCCATCGGTAGCATAACACCAGGGATCAGACTATGTAAATGATTCAATTTATTTTTTTCAGCTGTTTAAGAGCCTGCATGTCCAGGTGGAGATGAGGCGGAAAAAGGTGGAGGGGGCTTTGCAGTCGACGCAGAGAGACGGGATGCTGACGGTGGACCAGGCTCTGGTTAAACAGGCGTGGGAAAGAGTTTCCAACAGGGTGAGAGAAGCTCCGTCTACATTTTCTGAGAAACACAACATAGTTGTCATGACAACTCTCTTTGCAAAGCATGGCATGGCATGTTTGAATTTCATGAATTTATTTTTCTTCATTTTCCTTGCAAGGCTCTTTCAGAAACACAAACTTATACTTGAGGAATTATACATTTTATTATAAGACTGCAGTATGAATGCTGAGTGTTAAATTACTACTGAGATATGCTGAAGAAGCTAAAATTGAGTTGGTAAAGCTAAACCACTAGCTAAAAGCTAAGAAACGTAACACTAGTTATAATAAAAAAAAAAAAAAAAGTACCCAAGTGTTAGATAAATGTAAAAAAAAAGACTAGCTAAAAACTAAGTGTAGCAAACCTTAAGCCAGCTAGAAGGAAGTAGCAAAAGGATAGCTAAAATCTAAATGGGGAAAGCTTTAATCTAGAATGTTAAAATCTGAAAGTAGCTAAATGACATCTGGAAGTTAAAAGCAGCAAACGTTTAGCTAAAACTTAAAAGTAAGAATAGATTAGTTAAACATATCTAAAAGCTAGTTAGAAGCTAAAATTAGCAAAAGCCTAACCAAAAGCTAAGACGGAAACGTAACAAAAAAGTAGCTAAAAGTATACAGAGCATTAGCTAAAAAACAAAAAATAGCTGAACAGTAACTAAAATCTAAAAGTATCAAAAGTCTAGCTAAAAGTAACTAAGGGTAGCTAGCTAAAAGATAAAGGTAGCAAAAGCTATCTAAAAGTAGCAGAACAATAGCTAAACACGTATACTAGCTGAACTGTAGCTTCATGTAACTAAAGGTTAGCTAAAATTTTAACGTAACAAAGGCTAACGAGCCAAAAAGCAAATGTAGCAAAAAGCTAGTAACCAAATAAAAATGACTGAACAGTAGCTAAGAGACAATAAGACAGAAATAAAACAAATGCGCTAAAGCAGATCTCAGAAAACATTGTTTTTCAAGGAACGGAATACTTTTATGTATTCCTATGGATAATTTATTTGTAAAAAAAAAAAAAAAGAAGTATTTTGAAAAACTATAAAAGTTACAAAAACCCCTCCCAAATAAATAAGACTCAGCACCGATCTGAATACAGTAAACTGAGCATTTTGATGAGTGGCTAAAATAGAGTAACACAAAATATGCAGAAGTAGTTTGCAAACAACAAATACATTTTTTAACATGAAGCAATGCATTTTATTTTTGACTAACACGTTGATTAAACCAACAACTGTATTGTATTTTTAAATGAATAAATTTCATAAATTAAAAAAAGAAAAAATAAATAAAACAACAATTCTTGAAATATTCATGTGAGCTTTCTTTTGCTGGATTGTTGTGAAATAAGTTAGACTCATCATGAGCACACTTATTAAATGGAACGGTTGTATCTCAGCTTGTAGACTGGCACCTTCAGCTGGACCGGTCCCTCCCAGCTCCTCTGGACACAGTCGGAGCATGGCTGCACGAGGCTGAAGGAGCCCTGAGACACGAGATCGTCGTCCAGCAGGCTCATGATATCACAGCAAATACTGTACACAGAGCTCTGGAGCAGCACAAGGTCACCATAGATCCCAAATTCATTAAAATATTTGACCGATCTGTAAATAAATATTTAAATGAGTTATTTTGTTTGTGCTGTACACGTGCAGGATGTGTTGAAGAGCCTGGAGAGTCACCAGCAGGTCTTTCAGAGAATTCATAAAGACCGAAGTGTTGATGGTGTCCCTCTTCCACCTGACCAGCTCCAAGATATGGCGGAGCGGTGAGTCCTGAATGTACAAAACTATACAAACCACATTTAATTGTTCTTATTTGCAAAAGCTGCAGCAATACACGAGTGTAAATCTGTCAGTCGAAAGTCTTGTACACATTTTGTTCTTTTTGTCAGGATGAACTTTGTTTCTACGTCCTCCAGCGTCCACCTGGCAAGAATGGAATATCTGGAGAACAAACACCACATGCAGGCCTTCCTCACACTGGTCGAGTCCAAACTGAAATGCTGGATCATCAAATATGGCCGTCATGAATCAGTGGAACTGATGCTCAACAACTATATTGTAAGGGTTTTGTTTCAGTTTGATTTCTTTGCTTCTAAATAACTGAATCTTTAGGGTTCTTTTCATTTATGCCTTGCAACGCTTGCATGTTTTCTAGTTATTAAGATGTTTAAAATAAACCAACAACTTTGTGCCCATTATGATATTATTGCTATTCTCGCGTCTTCTTCAGTCGTTCGTGGAGAAGCAACGTTTCTTTGACAAGTACGAGGTGATGTTTCAGTCCCTGAAACAGTCTGCAGAGGCCTTTACCAGCGTGGACAACTCAGGTGAGAATTTTCAATGTAGTTTTAAAATTTGAGACTTGGCACTGACAAAAGACGAGATTGAAATTGTGCAGAAAGAAAATCTCAACAGAGAACAAAAGAACGAGAGCACAAAGTGTGTTTGGTGTGTTTATGCTTCTATAATACAGTTATATTAATATAAAAGTTAGTGATGTTGTGTAATCAGTAATTAAACGAGTAAGTAAAACACAAATTAATAAGTTTCATTGTGTTGATTCCAAACAGTATTAATAAAGCTAAAATTAATTTTAAACAAAAGCGTAATGTTTGTGTCCTTGCACACCAAAATTTTAAACAAACAAAGATTTTGGGCGATCTGTTAGGGCTCAGAATATGTGTTAGGGATGATTCCCAGCTACTACCAGACAAAGTTATAGCTCAATATCTTTAAAATTGACAGAATTATAGCCATTGTTGTTGTTTAAAATTGATTAGTTGTGTCAGACATCTTGATTCAGGTCAACTTCAGTTGTTAATAAGTTGTATATGTACGTCCAATGATAGCACAGAGAGCTTCATGATCGTCCGTCCAGTCATTCACGAGATATTTTGCTAATAGACAGAAAGACAACTGGGCACATACAGAGGTAATGCCATCATTGGTCATCTTAAATGGCAATGGAAGATACTTATTCAGTATTAGAAACTAATAAAACTTGCATAATTGCATTTTTTTTTATCTGTTAGTGTTATTTTAAATTGTTTTCTTTAAATCCATTCTGTTTGACAGTAAACTAAATTAATTGCTGGCTATTTTTCAACAACTCATTGACCGATGACGAGGTCTCTCTCAGCAGCTCAGAGAAACCCGACTGTTTTAACAATTAGCTGAAAGAGGAGAGTCTGCAGGCTACAGCTAAATGAGGTTCCTTCATTCCCAGCTTTCAGTGGGGAATACGACCCCATTTTGCCAGTTAACGGCTGCTCCACTTCCGCGGGTCTCTGGGCGCGGGCTGTTCCAGCTTGGTGATTTTATTTTGGTCTGGGGGCTGCAACGCTTTAGGGTATGCAGAGCGGAGAATTGAGCTGTGGCGAGAAATCAGGACGTCTGAGGTTTGATTGGTCAACCCAACAAATGAAACGCACCACCGAGCCCTGCGTGTGCTGGTGTATTTGATGCTCTGGCCTCTAATTGGCTGGATTAGAGCTCATTAAGATGCTTTGACAAGTTCACTTTGAGGGTGAAGGAAACGGAACAGGAGGAGGTGGAGAATGATGCAAGACATTTCAATATGAATTGTGAAATATGTCGTTTTTGAAACTGTATTTCTCAGACGATGCTTATGATGAGGCAGATGATGCTTCAGATGTGCTTAAGAGCATAAATAGCGAAGCTGTACTACTTATTAGACTGAAGAGAGTGAGCTGAAGTAATTCAACACAAGCAGGGTGATACATCTCTCTGTAATGTGTTTTTGGGGTCAGAGTTTTGTCTGCTGAGGGTTCTAGCTCCATCAACCTCAATGTGCTCCTCATCTGGTGTCTCAGGGACGGTGTACCATCTGCTGTGAAATCTAAGAGAGGCTATATAATCACTGCTAAACATCCATCCATCCATTATCTTTACCTGCTTCTTCCTTTTTGGGTCATGGTGTCTGTCTCCAGTTAGAGGAGGGGTACACCCTGAACAGGTCACAACTGTCCATCACAGGGACACACAGAGACAAATGAGACAACCAACCATTCACACTCTCACTCGCACCTAGGGACAATTTAGAGTTATCTATCAACCTAACATGCATGTGTTGGGTTTAATGGAAGAAACCGGTCTAAACAGTTTTAAGTTAGTTTAACCTGCTGAGATAATTCGGGTATTTTAAAGTGAAGTTCCCTGGTAAGGTTATGAATAATAACATATTACCTGTTGTAGATAATTCTTGAAAAATCTACAGTTTGGAGATGCAGAGGGTTTTGTTTTCTGATTGAATGGACAAGCTAACTGCTGGTGTGAATGGGACCAGCATCAGCGGGGGTTGTTGCAGTCTGAAAACTTCACAAATGCAGAAATTCATGTATTTCTGGAGCATCATCATCAATTTTTCATCACACTGTTATTACAGCAGGAATGTATAATATTCTGGCCGGAAGTGGCCCAGGCTGCATCCGATTCTAGCTTCTAGCTACGGTTTCAAATAACCATATAATTCTATGTAGACAGCTATGCAAAAGTGATGATAATCAAAATGTTTATTACAAATCATTTGCATAAACCACTAAGATTTATTTTAGATTAGAGTTGTTTAATTGCTGCAGCAATTCACTTTGTTTTTAGCCCTCAAGTCCCAGTCAGAATCAAACCTTTTTCCTTCAATCTGTGCTTGTTCAAAGTGCTATCTACAGCAGGTTAGATGTTAGTTTTTCATAACATCTCCAATGAACCCCACTTTCAAAGATCTAAACCAGTGGTTCTCGAACTTTTCAGCATTTGACCCACAAAACAGAAATGAAAGCGACTTGTGAATCCAACGTGTACAACTGTTGTAGTATACAACATGTTTTAATAGTATAGAGCTTTGGAGCACACGTGACTATGTGGGGGCGTGTCGGGGGCGTTCCTGTCTCGACCGCCATCTTTGCT
>JARVGV010000192.1:20774145-20786771 GCA_031762435.1 Hypsolebias longignatus | reverse complement strand
TCCGACCTACGGCAGAATCGAGCTACGAACGGTCCTTAGGTCCGGAACCCGTTCGTATCTCTGGGACTACCTGTATATGAGTTTCACTTTCTTAAATGATTGACAAAAAATATAATTTTTTCACAACATTCAAATTTTTTGAGGTGCACTTGTAAATTCTCATGTCTTGGGTTGAGATATGATAACGACTCATATATGTATGAATGACTGTTTTGTTTTTCATTGGTAACATTAAATAAAATGTCATTCACGGTCCATCTCTGCCACAGACCCGAGCCATTTAATGGTATTTATTTTTAGCGTTTTCTGATTTCTTTATGTATTCTCTCATCCTTTTTCATTTAGTTGTCTGCTCAGCTGTCACAAAATGAGACAGAAAAACAAACATGTCTAGACAGGTTATCTTCATTTCTCTATCTCTCCCTCACTTCTCACTCCCACATCTGTCAAACTAATTATGCCTCATTTTTCCTCCACCTCCCAAAGAAAAGGAAAAAAAAAAAAAGCACCGTCCCTTGTTAAAGAGTGACAGAGACGGCTAAACACAAAGGAGGGAGACCCTTCCTCTTCTGTTGTTGGAGACGTTTTCTGTCCTGCACTTAGACCATTTTTCTTCAGGTTTCAGAGAAAATACAAACAAACACAGAAAGACTTGGCTACTGTGCTGAGCTCTGGGATGACCTGAAGGCCCTGGAGTGTGACATCAACCAGTGGACGGCCGACTCCGTCACTGATCTCACCGGCGCCGACGCCAGACTTGGTGACGTGGAGTCGGCAGAGGCTCTTCTCGCCACCTTTCAGGTCAGCGCACACCAAATAGCAATGATAGAGATGTTCAATGAGGTCACAGTGGATGCGGTTTAAACGTCTCGCATTTGATTTGAAGGCTGAGTTGGAAAAGCGGGAGCAGAGGTTCGATGTCGTGCAGGAGAGGGTGGCCGAACTGAAAGAACGAGCCAAACTGCAGGAGACGCCTATACAAATGCAGGTGAATGGGATGAGAAATTTTTCAATCAAGACCATATTTTTTGCTGTATAAGTCACACTTTTTGCATAACTTTGCAGGTCGTACGACTTATACACCGAAGCGACTAATATACATTTTTGTCCCCATATTTATGGCCCATTTTTTGGCTGAGAGATGACAATTTCATTCATTCTGACATGGAAAATATTGAACACTTCAATTTTCAGCCACTAGAGGGCCCTTGACCAATACGGCAATCCAAGTGTCTCATTAATAGGTAAAAGTGGCTATTAATGAGACACTTGGCTTGCCATATAAAGCCACCTTCGTCTCGCTCCGGAACTCCTGGAACAAATGTCAAATCAGCTGCATGAAATACAGCTGATTTGACCATTAAAGTGCATTTATTAAGGAAAAATTCAACTGAGACACATCTTTACTATAATGTTGAGCAAACAAATTGTTTTTAGGTGGTTATCTTGATCAATTTTGAAGAAATGCACAGCGAGTCCTCCCTCTGCGTGCTCCTACAGCCGCAAATCAGCTTTTGAAATACAGCTGATTTGACGGTCAAAGTGCATTTATTAAGGAAAAGTTGAACTGAGATACACTTTTGCTATAATTTGAGCAAGCAAATTATTGTTTTTAAGCATTAGTCTTGTTAAATTCTTGTTAAAATCCTCCCATGCATGCTCCCACGGCCGCCATTTGGCAGCCAATGGATTTTTGGCACAGCACCGGCCCACATTTCTGGGTGGTCAAAGGTGACGCATAATAGATGTGACTTATGTATCGAAACAACTTATTCATGTTTTTCCCACTTTATTAGACATATTTGGACTGATGCGACTTATATGGCAGTGCAACGTGTATGGCGGAAAATACGGTAGTTAGAATGTGAGGAGTGGCATGAACAAAAATAAATTACTTGACAATGATGGGTTTTCTAATCATTTTCTTCAAAACTGTTAAAAGTAAGGTCTTGGCCATGGTGGTGGATATACATTCAGAAAATCAGAACCTTTGAAAATTCAAAAGGTTTTGCCATAATTTTTGTGTAGTAAGATAAGATAAGATAGAACACAAGCAATCACACAAGATATAATAAAAATAACAGAGAATATAAAAATACCAAAAATTAAGGTCTAAAATAGGTCAGGTGCAGACAGAAACATTAACGTTTAGTAGTACCTGGCAGTAACAGTTACCCTTGTAGGTCTGGTTATTATGTTACAAAGGCCTTAATTTAATGATTAGGCATCAAACAAATAGTTCATCATGTGCTGCAGAGAAACAGGAAGATCTTCACATTCATGTTTCATTGAAAATATATTTTGCCACACTTGAAAAACATCACCAGTGTTGAAAACTAAACACACTCTTTGAATATTCATCATCAATCTGATTGCTACACAATTAAAACTCAATACACAGACTATGAAACATCCTGCTTTAATCTTGATGCAAAGGCTCATGGGATTGTTGGTGGTTATTTTCTGCCTTAAGCAGCTACAATGCTAGTTGAAGACGCTGCATCGCTAACACTAGCTTGTGCATAAACAGGGATATTTTGGCTGTTGTTTTGATGTTTTTCTTTTTCTAGTTTTCATTTATGCCAAGCAGATTAGACCAAAAAATAAAAAGTTTTACATATACAGTATTTTCAAGTTGAAAGTTTCTGTTGTGTTTAACTTGCAATATCTAACTACCGCACCCGATCACCACTCGCCTTTACTAAATGTTTAGACTTGTTTGGAGTCAGTCAGGTTAATAGTGGCATTTTATTCCTTTCATAACGAGCAGTTATCATTTTTTAAATATTTTCGACTTACTAGACACAACAATCTTTAGTTCAGCTCACCACTCAGTAAACCACATTATTATTTAGGATTAAAGAAGAAAAAATAAAGTTTTAAAAACACAGACGTTACTTTGACTTTTGCTCTTTTTGTTTGTGTCATTGTAATAGAAAGGACAAATAAGGGATTTGTGTTGTCTGCCTCTTGTTTTAAAGTGCTGCTGTCTGTTTTTACTGGACCAGGTCCTGGAGTCGGATCTGAGGAAGAAAATGTTCCACGCGCAGGAGGCGTTCAACCAGGCCAAACACACGCTGACCTACTTCAACTTCCAGAAGCAGCGACTTGAGGACCTCATGTCCCAGATGGCTGAGCGGCTGGAGGGTGTTGAAGGTTCCATATCAGACCTCTCGGAAGCTTCTTCGTTAGAACGTATTCAAACTGTGAAGGTATGAGCTTTTGATTTATCATATTTTGCTTAACTGGTGGCAAAAGGCAGTTTTCCTTGTGTTTAAACCAGCTGGAAGCAGTTTTCAGAGGAGCAACAAAAGGGACAGGTTGATTTTATAGAAGTGTCTTTTTTTTGCTTTTTCCTGTTACTTCTGTCATCATTTATGAACCTGTATATTTGGACTGAGCAATATGGCCTAGAACTCCTTTATATGTATATAGTTAAACAATATATATTTATTACAATATTAGTTGCGTTTTACCATCTGCTTTAATCAATGCATTAAGGATAAACTCAACACTATAATGCATGCACCATCTATGTGCATGCAAGGGGGAGATTTAATAATAATAATAATGAAAATAAATGTGTTTTTAAACAGGGAGGTGCACTGACGCGCTGTAAGACCATCTTTTTGTAAACTGTAACAAAAACTGTTGTTAGCATGCAACAGCAAACATGCATAAAACAAGACTAAAATATAAATAAATCATAAAAACGTGTTGAAACCATGTTTTTCTGCTCCCAAGCCATTTAAAAATATACAAAAAATAGTTAGTGTGAAAGCGTCAAATGGCTAAACCATTGCTGTGACTGTTTGTTTTTTCCTCTAATCATTTTCACATGAAAAAAGTCGCAGAACGTTGAGTATATTCCAGTTGTCACTCACCTCCACCTCATAGCAGGACAGATGTTAGACCCCACAATGGATCGTCCTGACTGGGATCTATTTAGTAAATCATAAACTGATATATATGTGTTATTCCACCTCCCTGTAGCTATTAATCCTAACGTGCTCTGGTTCTGTTCTGCTTTTCTATTTTAGGAGCTGCAGGGTGTTGTGCAGCAACAGAGGGCAGACATGGACTCAGCTAGAGATGCCCTGACCTCCCTCAGCAGATCACAGCCATCTCAGGAGATGTCCCGCCTCTCTTCTGACCTCACCTCCATCGCCAAGCGAACAGAGGCTGTTGCTCAACGCTGTGCAAAGACCAGAAGCAGCCTGCAGGACGGCCTACAGCTCCATTTCAACGGTAAGGCACATAAACACGTCTGGATTTCTGGAGTCAGATGATGCGTATCAAATGCCACGTAACATCAAAACAGAGTGAATTATCCAAGAATAAGTAGACACTGTAACTCATTCCCAGGTGAGGAGAAATTAGGCTCCTAATAGTGTTTAAAAGCTCGTTATCTCACGATCAAACATGGCTCAGCTACACAATGCAGTGTAATTCATTTGTGTTCGTAATGCAACAGATTTGCTGTTGATTATCCTTCACTTCCCCCCAGAGCACACTCCATCCGCCCACAACAACCCACACTCCATCCACACACGCTGTCAGGTGCACTGATGCACTCCTGTTGCTCCGACACACACCTGCGCCTCAGAGTGAGTGTCGCACTCGTCACATCCGCTCTCGAGGGAGTGATTTTTTTTTTGGGCTTGTTGCCAAGGCAACGCAGCACTGCACAGCGTGGACACGCCAACACTTCCCATCTGCCTCAGCAGATCTCCTCTACTTCTCCTTCTCGTTCCGTGGATTTAAAAAAAAAAATTTAAAAAAAATCGTTGCTGCCTTTATTTACAACGCCATCTAAATCATCTCGTCAGCGCGCTGTTTGCTTTCAGCTCATCCGGTTCTTTCTGTTCCTCGATGCAGAGCTCGTCCAAGACTTTAAGTCCTGGCTCGCGGACCTGAAGTTGGAGCTGAAAGACTGTTTTAATCAATCAGGAGATGTTGCCGTCCTCGGGGCCAAGTTGCAAAGACTGAAGGTACTGTTCAATAGTTTATCAGTGTTTCTCCATGTTTTGCAGTAATCAGAAAGCTTATTCATGTCATTCAGTTTTCAGTAATTACACCTAGTTCTTGGATTTTATTTTATTCTGATAAAGAAAGCAACAATTTTTTAATATACAGTATATATTTTCTAAATTTGTGTCTGCTGAGTCACTGTGTTCCTGTTTTTATTTTTGTTGTTTGTTTTTGCAATCTATCTACTTTGCTATTTCAAACATTCATACATCAAAACGTTGAGCTCATTTAGAAAAGATGGACGGTGCGACTTTTGGTTTTTGTAACTTACGCATTTCAAAATATTGATCAAATATTTTTCACAGAAATACGTAGACAATCTCTTCTCCTCTTTGAATAATGCTTCAATGTCCTTGCTGTATTTGCCTTCTTATGCTGGTTTTCAGCTATTGGTCTGCTTCTTTTAGCATTTAGCTTGCAGTTGATTTGTTACATTTTACTTCAAGCTAGCCTCTTGCTACTTCAAACTTAGGAATTTGTTTCTACTTTTGATAAACAAGTTTGCTACTTAAGTTTTTGCTTACTGTTCTGCTATTGGTAAATAGCCGTTTGCAGCTTTTAGTTAGCCTTTTCTACTTAAGCTTTCACTTACTGTTTTGCTATTGTTAGCTAGCCTTTGGACTTTTTTTTTTTTTTAGCTTTTAGCTAGCCTTTTGCAGCTTTTACCCTTTAGCTACTTTTTATACTGTTGGCTAGCCTTTTAATATGTTCATTTTCTAAGTAGCATATTGCTAATTTTAGCTCAAAATTAGCTTTCTATTCCTTTAATGTTTAGCTAGCTTTCTTATACAGTTAACTAACCTTTTGTTATTTTTGCCTTAAGCCTCTAACTAGCTTTTTGCTATATTTTTTACGACTTTGCTACTTTCAGCTAATCCTTTTCTGCTTTAACTAGCCTTTTTCCACCTTTAGCTTCTAGCTACCATTTTGTTTGTAACTTATCTGTGTGATGTGTTAACATTGGAAGGTTCTGAGCTGCATTTATTTTGTGGCACATCAGTGTTAACAAACAGCATGCTCCTCTTTCCCGCCCCAGCTGTCAGCTGAGCAGACATCTGAGGGAGAGGAGCGTCTCTCTCAGGTCTGTAAGGAGGCTGACAACCTTCAGCTTCACCTGAGCAAAGCTGGAGCAGCACAGGTCCAGGAGAATCGCTCCTCATGTCAGAAAGAGTGGAAGAACTACCTGGACAGCCGCTGTCAGAGCCAACAGTACTTGCAAGAGAGCATCGACCTCCTAAAGAAGTAAGTCTTCTCACTTTTAAAGTCTCACATTAATTCAAAAACACTTCTATTCAACAGAAATGTGCCTCTTTTCTTTTTGCACCCTTTCTTTTAGTTTTGATGATTGTGTGGAGAGAATAAAAGAATGGCTGGAGCAGATGGATCTCAGCCTAAAGAGTGAGTCTGTTCTTGAGGCAGTGAGCCAGAAAGGATGCTCAGACCCTTCAGAAGAGCTGCAGAAAATGGAAAACCTCAATAAAGATCTCATAGCTCGAAGGTTTGAGTATATGGGTGCCTAAGGGCATTTGTTGCAAAGGTTGTAAGATCAGCTGTTAAACAGTCTGAACAGCAATAATTCATTATCTTCTTTTTTCTGTGTAGGGAGTCTGTCGAGCGTCTCTGTCAGGAGGCCCAGGCTCTGTCTGAATCCGGCCGGGGTTCTGGAGGAGAGGTCAGGGTGATGGGCCAGCTCCAGATGGAGTATCAGGCTCTGCTGAAGACGGCCAGGGAGAAGCTACGGGTCTGCCAGGAGAGCCAGGCCTTTGGAGACACCCTCCAGGGAGTTTGGGCCTGGCTGGAGGAGATCCAGGAGCGTCTCGGTACAGTAGACAGCACGATGGGAACCAAGGAGCAGCTAGAGCAGAGACTGGAGGCTGTGCAGGTGAGGTCATAGTGGTGGTTTCAGCAGACACGGGGGCTGGGGCTGTTTGTTTTAGAAAACCTTTTAGCTTAGTCTCGACGCAGTTTACAGAGACCATCCTCTTGTTTGAACAGGACATCCTGCTTTTGAAGGGAGAAGGGGAGGTGAAGCTGAACATGGCGATGGGTAAAGCTGAGCTTGCTCTGCGCGGCTATGGAGCCGCAGGACAGGAAGTGGTCCGGTCTCAGCTACAGGAAGTGGAAGATGCCTGGGCCACACTGCTCGTCACTGCCATGAGCTGCCACAGGTAGTGTTGTAGTACTTGAGACCGGTCTCAAGACCAAGACCGATTTTGTCTTTGTCTTGTCTCATTGCTACTTTTTGATGGTCTTGGGCTTGTCTCGGACTCGACTGCATTTGGTCTCGGTCTTGTCTCGGTCTCGGACATTGAGTTGGAAATACCACTAAATTGCCAGAACATTGTCCAGTTTATTTGTTGACATCCTTGTTTTTATTGGATGCAAACCGTAGTGATTCAAATCCAAGCGATGACGTGAGTCATTGCTGAATACGTTTTTGTTACCGCTGTCACGCCCACCCTCTTTCACTCGCACGTGGTTCTGCACCAACAGAACAATACAAACAGAACATAACGTCGCAATCAGAAGTGAAAGTAAGCCGGTACGGATAATCTGTGAAAAGGTTGAGCTCCAAGACTTGAGGTCTTGGCCTTGACTTGGTCTCAGACTCCAAAATTCTAGGTCTTGTCTCGATCTTGGTGCACTCTGGTCTTTGGTCTTGACTTGGACTCGGGTTAGGTGGTTTTGAACACAACATTAGCCACAGGTACTTTAATGGAATCAAACCCATGTAGTTAGACTTCCCTGTTGATACGTGATAAATAAATACAACACAACTGTTTTTCCTTCCTCTCATTTGCCATGACGTTTTAAAGAACATTTGTGTGTGTGCCAAAAAACAAGTCCTCCCACTAGGGAGCATTTTATTTCTTAATGACAGTGTGCATCACTACTATTAATTACCAATAGGGTAAATACATAATGAGGCTTATTCGTCTCTTTTCTGAGTCTGATTGATACGTCTTTGTTTGCTCTCTTCTGTGTGTGTGGGTGCGTGCGTGCAGGTCAGTATGCACCGATCTGTGTGGTAGATTGAACAATTATGGCCCCTCTTAGGAGCAAAATAAAAATGATCTCATTAGGGATTAAATGGTGGATGGCAAACAGTGGGTCACACATGGGGTGTGTTTGTGTTTTAAGGGGAAAGTGGGAACAGGCGGCGAGGGGTAGCAGGTGAGCGAGAGGTGCACGTGTGTGGATATTGGCGTTATTTGCGCATGCAGGGGTAACAGATGGCAAGGGAAATTATGGGTGTGTATCTGTGTCTGTGGATGTTTGAACTACATGATTAAAGGGGATAAAAGCACTTGGCAAGAATTACTGACAGTGTTTATTTCATGCTCTTGTTACGGGTTTGAAAAATGAACTGAAGATGTGAGGAAAGTTTAAAAAATAGAAGCATATACATGTATATGTAATGAGCTACTTATGTCAAACTGTAATTATTACACAATTGTTTTTAAGTAAGTTGAAAACAAATCATTTTATTTATTAAAGGCGTATGTGAAATCTAAGATCTACTGTCTTGTCTGCAGTCGATTAGAGTGGACTGTGTCTCAGTGGGGGGGATACCTCGAGAGCGCTGCTCAGCTGTACAGTTGGATGGAGGTTGTCAAGCGGGAGGTGTGCACCCCTCTTCCACCACAGCCCGGACCCAGAGAGAAGGCCTCCCAGTTGGAGAGACTCAGAGCTCTGGTGGCCGACTTGGAAGACCACCAGATGGCGCTGTCCAGCCTGGAAGAAAAAGCCAGGGAGCTTTTCAAGAAGACAGGTGACGCCAGCTTCAACCACGGGGCTCGCACCCAGCTGCAGGTCCAGTTTGATCATCTCACAGCTTTGGTGGAGGTAAAAGGAATACGATTTTACCATTTCATTAAAATAACCGCGCCTTTCTGTGTGTTCTATTCCACAACATTGGAAGTATTTTTAAAAAATAGGTGTTTTTGTTCCTCGTTTATTCTGTAGGAGAGAGTACATCTAGCGCAGGGCGTGGTGTTGGAGCACCAGGGCTACCTGGAGGCTGTTCGGGATCTTACCGATTGGTTGATGACTGCAGGCGAGGAGCTGCAGCACTGGTCTGATACATCTGGAGATTCTGCCTCCATCAGGAAGAAACTGTCAAAAGTGAAGGTAAAGAAAGGCTTTGAAATAGTTGCAGGGATATTCCATCATATTTATTGTGGAAAAATAAGTTGCAGTGGCGTGAAAGTGCTGGGGTGCACATAAAGGCTTCTTTATGTGAAATGCTAAAACGTTCTGCACTCATGAACTTTAAATAAAACATCGTGTTCACGTGGAGATGACCATTTTTAAGTTGCATAATAGTATTCACAGAAGAGTCCATCTTGCTGCTGTAGGTTTAAAGTGTTTGGTTTGTGGCCAAAGTCCAAAGATTCAAACCAGTCGGGAAGAACTTGGAGCTCATCAGAACTGATCTGAGTTCACTTGCTACATGTTTTTGATAGTGCCTTTCTTTAAAGGATCTCTGCCTTCCAGATGAATACACAGTACTCATATGATTACAATAATACAGTAAAGTGCTTTCTAGTAATGTATTTTGGAACGAAACGTTTCTTCACTTAAAGAAACAGGTCCAGATGACATGATTAAACCATTTTTTTAAATATTTTATATGATCATCATTAACAGATTAGGTTTGCACAGCTATGGCAAAATAGCAATATTTTGGCGAGAGTCAGCATTCATTGTGTTTTTATTACATTATTTGTTATGTTTATGATATGACATGCTGTGATACCTTTGATGAGTTAATGCTTTAAAGTTGGTTTGGATTGTATGCATTTGTGCATAATGTAGCACTTTTGTGTGTGTTTGTGTGTGAAATCCCAAAATGTGTCATAAACTAGTGGACACGCTTAAATGAAACTTAGAGAAAGTAATCGCTGGCTGTACGTCTAAAACTAATAGTGTGAATGTTTAAGCGTTCACGCTTTTGTGATTCTGTTTTTTTTTTTTTAGCTACCATTCAGCTGCTTTTTCACAATTTCTGTTTATTCAGATCATTTCCACTTTTTTTGTACAAATGTCTGCTTGTCTGTTAGCACAATATCTTGTGAACCACTTGACAGATTTTAATAAAACTCCCAGAAAGGAATCACTAGATGTACATTTACAACTGAAAAAAAACTTTTTGGAGTTAACGTTTGGGGTCAAGATGGCCGCCACCACTGATTGACAGTAGACAAGACAAAGTGGTTATACTATAATGCCATCACTTCAGCAGATATTAAACAAAAATTGGATGTGGTAGTAGATGACAGTCATTCACAACAAACACTCTGAGCTTGAAATTATGTGATTTTGTAGGAAATCACGGATTTTATTTTATTTTTTACGTTTTATGAAAATGGCTACAATTCAGTCTTTAAACAACAGGAAAATAATCTAATCATGAAGCTCTGACATGAAAGGCAGCGGGTGATTTGAATTCCTTCAAGTAATGGTGGATTTTTCATTTTCAGCACATTAACGCCATTTTTTTCTGACATTAAAATGCATGATGTAAACGTGTTGTTTCTTTTTAAACCCACTTAAAGGTGTCAAACCTGCTGTTTTTGGTGATAATTGAAATAGCTGAATTTTTCTAATCTGAACGAATGTGAAAAGAGTAAGTAATACAGAAAACGTAAATTGGTTCCCTACTTTTTTCTCATATCACAGCCAAATATCTCAATCTCTTTTCTTACGTTGGTGCAATTTACTGAGCATTATTGTCTTACAAAAGGATGGATAAATTAGAGAAGCTGCATTTGTGTGCACTTCCCTCGTTAAATAATTCTGCAATCACAGTGGTATGAAAAAAAAGTGTGGTGAAATTGATTTGCATTTAAATATTACACACGGGCCCTAATTATCACGTTCTAAATGTGTTTGCAGAGCTACTGAGTGAAGCTATGATGTCTTGTCTATACAAGGTTACTGCTGATAAGCACACATTACATGGTCAGATGCTCTTTTAACCGCCCTAAAGATCTCATTGTCCTCAAGTTTTTGCTTTTCAATTCATGTGCGTGCCAAGTGCTTCTCAAAGAAAACAAAGGGTGGAGGTAGAAAGTGGACAAATTATTATATTAATGCCAGGAGATAACTAAAGAACGTACATGATGAGAATGATTACATTTAAAGGAAATGACAGAACAGGAGACATAAGAGAATACAAACGCTACACAAGGAGGTCTAAATTAAAAAAAAATATATATAATAACACATATCCAGAGAGTGTAGTTTCCTTAGCCACAGTTTCCGTAGCAACCTTGTCTCCTGTCTACCACAGGAGCGTGTAAAGTGTCGACTCATGGAGGGCCGCGAGCGCCTCAGCCGGGTTCGTCGCAGCGCAGCGACCACAGCAGAGCACACGGCAGCAGGAGGCTGCGAGGCCATGGATCGCCAGCTGGGGGCGCTTTCACACGCTCTGGAGCAGTGGGAAGGGGCCGCTCTGAGGGCCAGGGATGGCCTGGAGGGGGCCCTTGCTGCAAATGAAGCTTCAGAAGAGGAATATGACCGTCTCACTGCCTGCCTGGAGGACAAGCTGAAGGAGTTTGATGGACATCTGAGGGGGTGGAGCCAGGAGCTGGTTAAAGCTGAGGGGCGGAGTTATGGCGAGGAGGCAGTGGCGGGGTGGAAGCTGGCCAAGGTAAAAAATAAATGTTTAATTTTCTGTGAAAATGCTGTATGAATGCTGAGCGCTGAATCACTTTGCTGAATTTTGCGGAAGAAACTGAAACTGATTCATTCAAATAAACAACAACACCAAAAAAAGAATAGTAGCTAAAAGCTAAAAGGAAGCTAAAAATAAGGAACATGCTCGCTTAAAGAAGAAGCAAGTGAAAAAAGTTAAACGGCAAAAGGCCACCTACATGCTAAATGTAGCTGAATGCTACATGGTAAAAGGTCTAAAAGGCAATCGAAAGCTAAAGGTGGCAAAAAGTAAGTTAAAGCTAAAAGTGCCAAGAAACTAACTAAAAGTAGCAAAGATTGACCAAATGTTGCAAAAGACTAGCTAAAATTAGTAAATGCTAGCTAGAAGCTAAATGTAGCAAAAGGCTAACAAAAAGTTAAATGTAGCAGAACAGTGAGTAGAAACTAAAAGGTGAATATGCCAGCTAGAATCAGAAAATGATTTGCTAAAAACAATGGCTAACAGTAGCAAAGGCTAACAAAAGGCTAAAAGTATCAGAACAGCGGGTGAAGACTATAAATAGCAAAAGGTTAGCCTATAGTTGTGAAGAGCTATCTTAAAGTTGTAAATGCTAACTACAAGCTAAAGTGTCATAAGGCTAGCTAAAAGCTAAATGTAATGAAATGGTAGGTATAAGCTGAAACTTGCATAACGCTAAATAAATGTAGCACAAGGTCAACAACAAGTAGTAACAGATTAACAGATACAAGTAGACTAGCTGGAAGCTAAACTTATCAAAAGGCTAACAAAAAAACAAAAGTAGCAGAACAATAGGTAAAAGTATCAAAAGAAAACTAGAGCAAGTTTGCTGAAGCAAATAATTCATTCAACCTTTATTTAGGCAGGTTAATCTCATTGAGCCGCGAGGACTCATTTACAAGAGAGACCTGGCTAC
>JARVGV010000192.1:20762936-20774045 GCA_031762435.1 Hypsolebias longignatus | reverse complement strand
AGATGAAAATGTACCAGTGGAAGAGTCTGCGTGAAGTTAATGATGTCCAGTTAACCAGTGAGTACAGGGTGCAGTGGAGGGTACAATAATCACAGCCAGTTATGAACCTTAGTGCTCCGTGATAGACAGCATCCAACATCCGCAGGGAGCCTGAGCGTTCATGTAGATAATGTCACCATAATCAATGGAGGGAAGGAAAGTCACATAATAGTCATAATAATAATAAGAAAGCTGTTTTATCGACCTGAAGAGATCTTGGTACATTTCAATGGGGAAAATATTTGTAAAGTTATATACTGTAATTTGAAAAGTGTAAAAGTTACAACAACAACAACAAAAAAGTCATAGCAACCATCCCCTGAATGAGTTAAATATTTATTTCATGAATAGCTAAAATAACACAAAATATTCAGAAGTTAAAAATGAAAAAATATATGGATTAATACAAAACGGGAATCTGCATTCACACAATTAAAACAGTCAGAATGGCATCATAAACGTATTGTGTTCGAACAATAGTTTAAGCAAAAATAAATAAATAAATAAAAGACCTGTCAGGCTGCGATTTATGAAGTTTATTGTGCCATGCTGGGAAAAGTAATTAACGCAGTGTAATGGAAAGTAACCACAAACACACACAAGTACACATGGTGTGTGTTCTGCTACTTTTTCCTTGTCGGTAATTATCCATTTTGTTAGTAAATCCTAAAAACAGATTAGTTTTTAAATCAGCGTTAGTGGAAGACCAGAATGACAGCTACAATCCCATCATTTCCTCTAGTTCTCTGTTTATTCAGTCTTATCCTTCTGTCCCCTTTACCCCTCCCATTTTGTTTTTTTATTGCTATTATATTCCACTATCTCTCCCTTCCAAGCGTTGTCTTATTGTTTTTTTTTTCTTTTCTATTCCTACTCTGTTTCGGTTGAAATTAAGTCAGTCGGTTTGCCTTTCCTGGCTCTTGGAGCGCCTCCTCTTCACCTCCCCGCTGCTCTGTCCCTAACCTCCACAGGATGTTTACAGTCTGACAGTTTCTCTTTATTATCAAGGCTGTGCTAGAGCGGTCCACCTCACACTCCTCCCCAGGCCTCTTCGGCCATGCCTTTCTCCGGTTTTCCTCAGTTTGGGGCTGTCAAAAAACAGAGGAGGAGTTCACCCCCCCCACCCACCCTTCCTTCTCTGCTTCTTTTTCTCCTCCTCCTCCTCCTCCAGCCTGTTTCCTGCGTCCGGCCGTGTTTTTTCTGCGCGCTTGTTTGCGTGCGTTTGAAACCAACTCTGGATCTGCGAGGGCTCTTGACAGCTGAATTCCACCGGGAGAGAGGGAGGGGGAAAACGTGTAAGAGGGAATAATTCAAATGAGTAGCAGGCAGGAGAGAGGAGGGGAGCGAAATTAGAACCATCATAGGAGGAGGGAGGAAAGGAGAAGAGTGCAACGAGTCCAGAAGAGACGGGAGGGGAGGGTTGTTTAATCGTTGTACATCAGAAAAACAGAGAGAGAGAGAGAGAGAGAGAGAGAGAGAGAGAGCGGCTGAGTGAAAGTCAGAGCTTGTACATATTTCATGGCAGCGGATTTCATGAGTGTGAGTGCAGAATGTGAGGCGGAGCGGGAGAACCTCAGCTCCTTCCTGTTACGCTCCTCGAAGAACAGAAATGCTATTGAACGAGCAGCACTGTGAGTATGTGTTGGAGCGTCTGTGTGTGTGTGTGTGTGTGTGTGTGAGAGAAGAGACTGGGTGTGAATAGGAATGCACTGGCTGAAGCGTGTCTCCTCCAAACACACAGACTCCGACTGCCGCTTTCTGTTTTCAGGAGATCCTGGAGGGCTTGCAGAGTGCTGAGCTGATGGCCGAAAAGTTGAAAAGCCAACTGAACGACCTGGTGCAGTACTCCAGAGACCTGGGCTCGCAATCAGACCGGGTCACTGCGCTTATCAAGCAGCACAACAGGTGAGAGGACGGCGTAGAGAGCAGAAAAACACGTGTGTTCACATCATCAGGTGGATTCTGTGGGAACAAGTAGCAATGACTCGAATGCTGAGTGAGAGCCCTCCTTCCCTTTTTCTTTCACCCAGAGTCAGCTGTTGAAGTTCTGTTCATATCACCCGTTACTGTTTCTGTGTGGCTTTATTTATCTGTACTTTTAGCAAAACATCATACGAACCACTGAAAAGGTTTTAAGGAAACTTTCACGAAGCAACCATTGGGTTGACATCTACAACCCGCTGCCTCTGGTGTGGTAGTAGCTGAGGCTGACCCCCAACATTTGCATGACACAGTTTGTGTCATCTTTGCTGAAAACCTTGGCGCTATTTGTTGGAGTCATTCCATTCACCAGTTAGCAAAGATTCCCATGAGCCACTGGATGGATTTCAGTGAAACTTCTAGAAAGCAATAATTGAATTTGCATCCACAGATGAATAACTTTTAGATCCAACCCAAGTCAAGATGGTTGTCATAGCTAAACAACACTAGCCTACAAATCAATGCCTACACTTCAGTTAATTTTACATATATTGAGCTCAAATTTATTGTGGTAGCAGCTGAAAGTCATTCACAATGCATTCTCCAAATGCATAAAGATTACATGCGCTGTCACAATATTGCATTAGATTGCGCATAATGTTATTTCAGGGTTTTGAGTATAACAGCTGCAGCTTCGTCATTTTTCAGCGTAAGATGAAGTTACCGGTAGTTCTAAACTTTGGCATGAAACGTGGCGGGCGAGATGCATTCCTTCAGAGGAGGCTGAGCTTTTAATTAAGTCCTGTTATTACATGTTTGGCGCATGAGTAAAAGATGTATGAGCATACATTCATCCATCCATCGTCTTTACTCGCTTCTTCCTTTCCGGGTCTTTGTGGTCACTAGTGCTCATATCCAGCGGTCACTGTGTGAGATGGGAGACACCTTGACAGGTCTCCAGTCCATCACAGGGACACATAAAGACTAGGCCTGTCACAATAGCAAATTTGCTGGGCAATTAATTGTCTCAGAAATTATTGCGATAAATGATAATATTGTTTGAAATTTAACAATAATTATTAATGTCAAATTTAAGAAGAAATGTTGGTTAATTTTTGTGTTTATTATCTTTTTTGACCACTGGATGGCAGTATAAGACTGTTTGAACTGCATAGTGGATAGTGAGGGAGCGAGCAGCGTGTCTCTTTAAGAACAATGGAAAGGAGGCTCCTTGATGTGACATGGGCTGTCTCTCATTCCTGTTTTTCGGTTCTCAAAGTGATGGACGCTCGTTGTGGTTTGAGCTCTTTAGCATTGTATTTGTTACACAAAGCTTAAACAAAATCAGTAAACAAGTTCTCATGTTTTTGCAGAGAAAAACAACTTTTTACACAAAGGCATGGGTTTCAATTGTGAATTTTGGAGCATTGACAAGACAGGTTTTTCCCAGAGGTCGGCCTGTTAGCTTAGCTCGTAGCTTAGCTTCTCAGCTTTAGCTGCTTTTAACGATCCAAAAACGCAATTTTGGCTGGTTAAAACAGATTTTAAAGAGAAAAGAGAAAGGGAGGGGTCAGTGAAGAACACCAAAGTTGAGCTTTTTGTCATCTAGTGTCTTCAGTAGAAAGAGAGAGACATGAAGAAATGATAAAGCTGATAAATGAAAATTAGGTTGATAATTTTGTTTTATCATGCGATTAATTGATTTATTGTTTATTGCTACAGGCCTAATAGAGACAAACAACCATTCACTCTCACTCACACCAAGGGGCAATTTAGAGTTATCAATCAGTCTAACATGTTTTTGGTCTGTGGGAGGAAACTGGCGTACTCAGAGAAATCCCACGTATGCACGTAGAAAACATGCAAACTGCACACTGAAAGTTCTCCGGCCGGGTTTCAATCTGGCAACCCTCTCACTGAGAGGCAGCAGCTCTACCAACTGCACAGAAACTTCTAAATTCAGAAGACTCTTCCACTCTGCGTTAAAAGAGGTTGTCATGAGCAGAGGTGCGAAGTTTGTCAGCCAGGCAAAGGTAAAAGGTGAGAGAGAGACGGAGCTGTTGCTTAGAGACATTTGATCACCTTCTCTCACCTCTGGTTGTTCACGGTGTTTGTGTCTTTTGGAATTATTTTATTTAAGGATTTGGGTATTCTGTGTGAAACTGACGTGCTTTAGTTTAATTACAAAGCTCTAATTGCCTGTTTTGAAGCAAAAGGTTAGCTTGTGTGCCTGACAAGGTTTTGTTTGTGAACGTGTCGTGCACGGCCTTGTCACAAAACAAAACTGCATACAGAAGAGCCATATTAAATACATATTGCAGCCATGTTGAATACTTCAACAGTAGTACAAATACGTTTTTACTTTATATGCGTGTGCTTTGCCAGGACTCATATTTATGGCACAGATCCTGGATGAAGTCAACTTGTTGGAAACACTTTGGCGGTTAATGGGCTTTGGTTGCTGATTGGCAAAG
The DNA here is from genome assembly GCA_031762435.1 of Hypsolebias longignatus. Classification (NCBI taxonomy): domain Eukaryota; kingdom Metazoa; phylum Chordata; class Actinopteri; order Cyprinodontiformes; family Rivulidae; genus Hypsolebias; species Hypsolebias longignatus. Next base: position 20,769,612 of record JARVGV010000192.1, on the reverse strand, counting down.
CAGCACCTTTACCTGAATTACTTATCTTGTCAGCCTGTCATAGACTTGGCCTGCGCGCTCTACACACCTGACCTGCGTCAAGCAGTGAAAAGAAAAATCAAAGGAAAAGGGATGGAGAAGGAGAAACTTCACCTCCTTGTCTGAGCTGATTCCAGATTTTGTCTCACAGCAGAAAAGAAGTGATTCGTCCTCCTCACTGTGCTCACACCTTCAGTACCTCGTTACCATTTGTACCTGAATGTTTGTGTCTCAGTTTAAGTGTCTGACATTTTATGACCCTCTTTGAACAGTGCTTAACAGGTCTCCATCTCACCTTCCCTTTAGCTCCTTTGTTGCCTCTGTTCAATACAATATCCTTCATGCTTTTGTTGTTTTGTTTTTTTTTATCGATCTGAAGTAAATGATATGTTCATTCATATGTGTTCACATGTGTTCATGTGTTCTGGAATTGCGCCGCTCGGGGTGGCTGCATGTTAGAGTGGCTCTGTTGCATTCACTCTGAGTTGTCACTTTTGAAGGCTTTGATTCCTCTTTTTTCTGGATGCGGATCGCTTTTTTCAGATAATTGTTTGCTCCGGTGTCGGATGCCGTGCAGCTGGAGGGATTTTTGCTGAGGCCTTTTTACTTTTGGGCATTTGCTATGATGCGTAACTATGACAACAAGGTGTTTTTTTTTTTGTTGTTGTTTTTTTTTAATAACCAGGAGCAGCTGGTTAACATCTGAAAAACTCAAATACCTAAACTACAGCCCCAAATCCCAAATGAGTTGAAAAGGAGGCGCCGTGGATGAATTCCCATCAAACTAGCGGCGATGCTCGCATAACTGACCACCAAGATCCTGGAGCTGGTGGGAACCTTGGCTCGTGACAACGGGAGGACCAAGATCATCCCATCTATTAGTCATTCACATTACATGTGGTACATGAGGTGGAACGAAATTCTGAACCCAAGGTCCCAGTTACACCAAAAAATAGCAAAAATAGAATGTGAAGTATAAAAAGGTGATGATCATTACAATTTTGTAAGGAAGCTTAGTTCTGAAACCTTAGATTCACCAAGATATTGAATCAATTTGGAATAAATATGGAAAAAATTATTACACTAATTGGCCAGAAAAATCTATACGTTTTTTGCTTGTCAGATTCTCTATGCCACTTGTCAATCAATCCAGTAAAGCTCCTCAGAATCTGGCCAGTCGGCGATTTCAGTTTGTCCTGAAGCTCTATACAAACAAGGAGAGCTGTTGGTCAAGCTATTTCTTCTTATGTTATGTTTGTTTATTTGTCATGCACATTAACACAAGGTCATCAATGCGATCAAATGTTGAGGAGAAGAACCGATTTGACTCGCTAAAAAAAAAAAGAAGAAATTATAAAGCATGCAATAAAAGTACAAAATAAAGTTCCAACAACGTGAAGAAGAAATGTAATATTTACAAGGTCCAAAAGAAATATAGTAAACAACAACAGTAGAATAATAACGGTGAAAGTAGGATGAATTAGTATAAATGAGTATTTTACAGGTAACAATAATAACTTAATATTAGCTTCTTGTGCTGAGTTCTCTAAAAGAGTTATTGAATCAAGTGTTCACTTATGTAGGTAAATGTAGATATTTAAAAACCCATTAAAATACACCAGAATGCAGGAAATGGCATCTAATTTATTCAAAATTTTCTCGGGAAGGACACCTAGCTCCCTCCCACCCAGACACACATGCACCTCAGTGTGTTCCCCCCACATTATAAATGCTTCTGACACCAATGGCCACCGCGTTGTTCAAGCTAAGAGCCATTGTCAGGGGCTACGCACCCCTAAAGGTCAGATTCTAGAACCGCCCCTGGATGTTCCCTATAATAAACTAAACAATAGAAACGTATATGTTGCTTCCATCTAGTTCTTAGAATTATTACTGCAATTTTCTATTACTTAATATTTTACAAGTTTGTCTTTGTTTGATTAAATTTTTTTTTAAGTTGTCTTTTTTGTTCAGCTTTTGTAACTCTTATTACACATTACCATTAGCTGCTAATTTGTTTGGCCACCACCTTTCTCCATATTGAACACATAGAGCTCTTATTTATTTATTTATTTTAAAGCAAAACATTAAAGTTTATGTGTGTTGGAAATTGATTAGAAATTTCAGGCAGATTTGTAAGTTTTTGGTTCATGTTTAAAAATAGTTTTGTGCTGTAGGAATGTTAGATATGTATCGTCCATTCTACGTTCTATTGTGCCTTAAATTCAAGTTGTTATTGGTTTATTGATGTTTGTCAGTAACTTTTTTTTAACTTTAAACACCAACAGATGAACAAACCATCTCTTTGTGATGAGTTTCTCACCTTTCAGTGTGTTCTCTTCCATCTCACACGCTTCCTCATAGGAGCAGACTGTCAAGCGTTGTTGTCTCCGTCGTGTCGCCCCTGTGAACCTTTGCCCTTGTCATATGTAGCTTCTCAACCCCCTCCCACATCATTCTCCAACCTCCCCCCATTATCCCTTCTGGCCTCAGCACTCATTCCTTCCACTTCACCCACTTTGCTGCTGCTTTTTTTTTTTTTTTTTTTTTTTTTTACAACAGCCCATTTCTAATCCAGATCAGGATTTTCTTCCTCCACAACGTCTGGACAGTATGAGCTAGTCTTTTTGTTAGCTCAAGCTAAATAATTCCTTTGTTGTATTATTTTAATATAAATTTATTCATAAATGTAACTTTTTGTATTTAGAAGCCCATCGAAAGGCAGATGCATTATGGTATAGTCTGTCTGTCTGTCCAAAATCTTTCGCTTGTCCCACCCATAACTTCTGATCTGCTCAAAATGATGACTTGAGCTCCAAGATCAAGGTCACAAATCAAGGTCAAATTTACAACAAGGTCTTTGCTCGCCTGGGCCATAACTTCTGAACTGCTCAAGATAATTTAACCAAACTTGATACATATTTGTACCACCACTAGACAGCATGTGGCATAATCTGTTTATCATCCACCCCAGGTCAAGGTCACAAATCAAGTTCAAAGGTCATACAAGGTATTTGCTTGTTTGGGCCATTGCTATAAATGTCTTTACAACAGTTCGTCAATGGGCATATAATGTGCCACATGCTCTTGTTCCAACTGAGGATTAACTCTGTGGACAACTTATTACTGCTCTTTTCTCTTGTTACCTGCAGTCTCAGTCTCCGTGCGTCCAGGGAGTGTCAAAATAAGGAGCGCTTGTTGGAGCAGAGGTTCCGTGCCGCCCTCAGGGACTTCCAACAGTGGCTGGTCAACGCCAAAATCAGTACGGCCAAATGCTTCGATGTGCCACAGTCGGTCACGGAGGCCTCCACCGCTCTGCAGAGAATACAAGTAAGACGTATTTTTATTATATCAACTAATAGATATGGAGGCATTAGTGAAGTGAAATCCCTGTTTTTAACAGGCTGTGCACAGTTTTTGTATCAGCATTTTTTTTTTTATATCATACAAAGTTTAAATTATCACATAATGACAGATTTATTAAGATTGTTTTACTAAACTCCAGGACACAAAAGTCACAAAAATTAACACAAATTTTAGTGTTTGCTTTATTTTTTATTTGGGCAATGCAAAGTGGAAATTTCTTACTTATTTAAGCAGAATTAGCATAATTGTTTTAACTAATGAACCATTAATAAATATGTTTAATTCTTGCAGAAATCATGCAGGTTATGTAACATTTTTGATTGATTTTCTGATGTATAGAAGTCTACCAATTAAGGTTTTTTTTTAATTGACTGATGCTGGTATTTGTGATAAAATGCATCTAACAATGTGTCAAATTGTATTTTTCTATGTTAATTTCTTTCTAAAATGTAACAGTTTGTAACATTTTCTCACTACAATTATCAATGCTTTATAGAAAAAGAAATAAAGATTGAATAAATTAGAGACAATCATTTTTGTAATGAGGATGATAGTCATTGATGGGAAAAGTTCAGAGCTCAGAATGATTTAAACTTCCTCCTAAATTTGTCCTGAAGCCTGTTGTTATTGTCGTTGACATGTCTTTTGATAGAACAATACACACCAAACAATAAGTACTTCTGTATTCCCATCTTAGTATGTTAAAGCATGGCTGGTAGCGATTGTTTTGTAAAATAAAATAAAAACTGACCTAGTTAGTCAGCTGGTTACTCAAATCACTGAATCTGGCTGTCTGGTTGTGTTTTTACTGATCTTTCATCACCACCACTAAAACAGTGATGGATTTTATTCTAATATTTCATGCTTGGTATTTTGATTGTGGACACAGCTAACCAAAAAGTGAGCTTCTCTAACCCATATTTTGCTAACGAAAAGGTTAGCTTCACCTACGCTAAACCACTAAACAGGTAAAAAAATAAATTGCGGAAGCTAACGCTAAACCACTAAAACGTTTGCGTCACACGTCTTCATCTCCTTCCAGTTAAAGCTGCGTCAACCAATCACGTCTTGTCACATGTGCACATAGTCAACCAACAGCGTGCCTAACGGACTCTTCGAGACACGCCCCCCAACAGACAGGAGCTACTTTAGTAGATATAAATTTAGCAAAACTTAATTAGTGGAAGTTAATTCCGCTAACGGTTTCCAAATTTAGCAGCAACTCTAATCCACTAAACAAAACATTGGTTTCACTATTAGCTAGCGGATTAGTGCAACTGTGCCCACCGCTGGTTAAAGGTTTTCTTTTGTCTGGTTGGCTTTAAATTAACAGGTATTTATTAATCTGTCTATTTTCAGTCATTCTGAATGTTTGAATGCACGTCACATCCACATCTGCTAATTATAAAGCAGATGTTGCGTTTTGTTGCAGAAAGTTGGTAGTAAAAATTGCTGGTACAAAAAAAAAGTGAAATGTTGTAATATAGCGGTTTAATTGATTTACTATCCATGATAAAAGACAATGGTTTGTCTGCGAAGATGGTCACTGTCCTGTTTTGGGCTGGTTGGAGTGGTGGAATCTGCAGTAAACTGGATAATATGGGAATGGGAAAAAAAAGAAAAGGGAAGAGAGAGAGAGAGCTCCACTGTGAGTCCCTCTGCCCCTGTCTTTAAGAAATCTGTCTCTTTCTTTCTGACATGTCTGGGGGTCTTTTGTGAGACACTGGCAGCTTCTTTAGAGCCCGACAGGCTGAAAGTCAGATACTTATCTGTTAAAAATCGATGTCTCCACCTCCCTGCAACCTGATAGTTTATTACCACTGAGACATATGGACACATCCACCACGACTTTAAAAACAACTGGTTTTATATTTGCTTGGTGCTGTTCTTGTTCTGAGACAATAAGAACTTCGTTTAAACTGTTTTTGGGATTTTCAGTCATCGTTAGCTGAACACTTAGCCGCAAACAACGTCAGTTCCAATATTTCTAATGAAGTGCAACCGTAAAGTTTTTTGTTTGGGGGGGGGGGGGGGCTTTCTTCTACTCAAGATTTTAAACTATGTTTGAGGAAGAAACTGAATTTTGTCACGTCTATGGTGCGCAGAGGAATACGGAGGCAATCATGTTTTATTTATTATTGACTTGGTGAGGAATGTGGAACAATGTTTCCACATGGCTGACCTCCAGGAGGGCCAGTGTGGGAGGGGCGAGGGCATCAACTGTGTCACGCTTAATTGGCGTTATACAGTTTACGTTGGCAGGATGAGAATATGTGAAAATGAAACAGTGAATGAATGTAAAACAGTCGGAAGAAAAATAAAGGCGATAAAGACGGACAGAGTGAAAGACTTCCAGTGCTTGTGTTTAGGGAAATCGGAGCGGTGCTAGTGATGTGCTGACTGCACAGATGGTGGAGTGGTCCCTGCTGCGCTACTGTCATCAGCTCAGCTCAAAGGGAGGGGTGTGTGTTTGGGTGTGTGTAGGCTGCATGTACATTGTTAGTGGGTGTGTACGAAGAAGCTATATAGAAGCAAACATGTTTCAGGTTTGCTGACTTTCCCTATCTTGTGTCAAACTCCTTCTGCTAATGCTCGTTGAATTAGTAATGACTTGAACGACTGTAATTATTGTGTAATTAATGCTTAGCACACTTTAAAGTCAGACGCAAATACAATAAGGAGCAGAGAAGTTTTCATTCAGTTAGTTTTATTATCCTCTTTTTTCCTTTCCACGCCAGTCTCCTTTTGTGTTAAATCATCACAGCTCCTTTGTCTTTGTTTGTGCCTCCCTTCAGGAGTTCCTGAGTGACAGAGAGAACGGCCAGGCCAGACTGAGTACAGTAGGAGCCAGCGGGGAGCTCCTGATGGCTGTAGTGTCCAAAGATAGAGTGGAGGGGATCAAGGCCAAGGTGGCAAACGCCAGAGAGGACTGGAAGAGCCTCATGAACAACCTGCAGACGAGGGAAGATGCTCTCAAGGTTGGTTTTAATTATTTTAGCTTTGCACTGATAAAGACTGGGCTATTTGTTGCTCATTTCCAAGTTTTTAAAAAGTCATTAACATTAAATAGTCTGACATATACAGTAGTCCCTCGTTTATCGCAGGGGATTCGTACCCTGAGGCCTCATGATAAGTAAAAAACCACGAAGTAGGAATAATAGTACAAGTAGTAAGTAGTAGTTTATTTTATATACTGTATATATATATATATATATATATATATATCTATATAGAAAGATAGATAGATAGATAGATAGATAGATAGATAGATAGATAGATAGATAGATAGATA
>JARVGV010000192.1:20723435-20736442 GCA_031762435.1 Hypsolebias longignatus | reverse complement strand
AATGCTGCATAAAAAAGGCAACGAACGGCGCGATGACGTCACTGGGGGCAGCGCCGTAAGTACGGAGCGCCGTAAGTTGATGGCGCCGTAAGTCGGGGACCACCTGTACTGACCTTCAGCCTTGTTTTTGAGCTCAGAGGCATCTCCAGATTCTTGAAATCTTTTGATATGAACTGTAGATTATGGGATAATCAAAGCCTTCCCAATTTCTCAATTAGTAACATTATTCTGAAACTGTCTACGGGTTGTAGATTTTTTTTAAAAATTTTGCAGATGTCCATCTTGTAAGATATTCAGCGTCTAACATGCTATTTTTATACCCAGTCCTCTTACTGATCGGTTTATCTAATTACCATACTTGCCGCCGTATAAATCGCATCAGTTGCACCAGTCCAAGTATGTCTAATAAAGTGGACAAAACATAAATAAGTGACATCTATTATGCGTCACTGCTGACCACCCGGAAACATGGGCTGGTGCGCCAAAAATCAATTTGCTGCCGAATGGCGGCCGCAAGAGCGTGCACGGGAGGACTTTAACAAGAATTTAACTAGATTAACACTTAAAAACAATTATTTGTTTGCTTGACATTACAGCAAAGGTGTGTCTCAGTTTAAATTTTCCTTAATAAATGCACTTTAATGGTCAAACCAGCTGCATTTCACCTGGATGTCGCAGCAAAATGCAGCTGGTTTGACATTTGCTCCAGGAGTTCCGGAGTGAGCCGAATGTGGCTTGGTATGGCAAGTCAAGTGTCTCATTAATAGCAACTTTTACCTATTAATGAGTCACTTGGCTTGCCCTATTAGTCAAATGCCCTCTAGTGGCTAAAAATGGTAATGTTTAATTTTTTTCATGTCAGAATGAATGACATCGTCAGATCTCAGCCAAAAATTGGGTTATAAATATGAAGGAAAAATGTATAATAGTCGGTTCGATGTATAAGTCGCAGGACTTGCAAATGTATGCAAAAAGGTGCGAGTTATACGCTGGAAAAACACGGTAGCTGCCAAATGCTCCTCCAGCTGTTTTTTTTTTAACAACTGACATTTACATTCTTGTGTTGCTGCCATAAAATTCAAAATTGCCTTATTGTTTTTAAGAAAAAGTATAATTTCTTAGTTTAAACATTTGATGATGTATTATGTCTCATTATGAATAAATTAAGGGTTTCTCAGATTTTTAAGCCTTTGCATTCATTTACATTTTATAAAACTTCCCAAATTTTACAGAGTTGGGAATCCACACTGCTACTAATGAAACTTCTGTTATTTTGATTTTAAATATGAAGCAACTTTAATTTCTCTTCCCACCCCCAGGCTTTTACAGAGCGAACACAGTTCCTTCAAGGTCTGGGGAGAGCCTTATCTTGGGTAAAGCAGCAGGAGAGGAAGGCTTTGATAGACGACCACATTGCACTGCTTCCTGAGGACCTGAGCAAACAGGTTGCTGCGTGTCGGGGCGTCCAGAGCGGATTACGAGCTTACCAGAGGGAGCTGGCATCACTCTGGGTACAAGGACGAGAGCTAGAAAGGGATGCCGCCGACAAAGAGAGAACTGAAACACTGGCCAGGCTCGAGGAGCTTCAAGCGGCCTTCGAGACTGCCCTCCAGAGAACCACCCGGCGTCTGGCAGGCTTAGAGAAAGCTCTGACCTCAAGGAAGTACTTTCAGGTCGACCTGGACAAGACCTGCCACTGGTTGAGACGAGCAGACGCTATAACGTTCCCAGAAATCAATTTCAGCAGAATTGATGAGGGCTCCGATTTGCAAACGCAACTGTCTAACTTTCAGAGTGTCTTAGAACAGGCTTCAGAATACGAGAACCTCCTTCTTATTGTCCAAAGAATCGGCCAGGAGATCCTCCCTACTCTGAACGAGATCGACCACTGCTACCTGGACGAGCGGCTCAACGCCCTGCCGCAGCAGTACAACTCCATCCTCGCTCTGGCCAAAGAGAAAAAAGACAGAGTCCAGCAGATAATCCTAGAGAGAAAGGAGTTCAGCACTTTCGTTGATATAACTCGCAATGCACTGCAGGAACTGCAGGAGCAGTTCGACAATCTGGAGAAGCAGACTATCAGTACAGTGGAGGAAGACTGTGTTAGATTAATGAATAAATATAGAAGTATTGATGAAAGTTTAGTTCATATCAGCCCTGCTGTTAGGGAGCTTTATGGGAAAAATGAGGGGTTTCTCATCAGGGGTCATAAGGTCAGAGTGGAGGAGACGCAGGAGCTGGTTGTTCTCCACAACACCCTGAAGAGGAGGAAAGATCAGAAGATCAAACATCTCAATGAATGCTTGGTAAAACTAGCAAAACATAACAGGGTGATATCCACATCATGCTCAAAATTAAAATCTGGCAAAGAGGCGCTGCTCGAATTAAAATCAAACAAAGATTTAAGCACTTCAGATAAAATCGCTCATCTGTATTCGCTGCTGCAAAGTCTAGAGGACGTGAGATCTCAGGTTGAGGAATCTTACGAAGAGGCCAAAGCTCTCAATCTGAAGTTTGAAGCTGCTGCTTTTCAGGAAACTACGCTGCACCTTGAGTCGCTGCAGTCTCTGCATCGTGACGTCACGTCTTTTGTCGGAAAAAGTGAAGCGGGAGTGAAAAACGCAGACGATTTTACAAGAGAGGCCGAGAGCACGTTGAGCCGGTTGAAGAGTCTCGAAGACGAACTGAAGGAGCCTTTGATCTTCTCAGAGGTGAAAACTGAGAGGACGCACGAGAAGAAGCGGAAGCTGAAAATCATGGAGGAGGAAATGAAAAGTATATCGAGGACAGTGGATTTCTTGAGTGTCCAAACAAAGCAAACGTATGAAAGTAGAAAAGAAAATGTTCCTGCCCACGTGAGAGAGAAACTACAGGAGCTGATCAGTCTGGGAGCTGAAGTTCAACAAGAAATTAGTACAAAACAGGTAATTGTTTATGCTACTCAATGATTTTTCCTTTTATTTCCTTATATAAAGTTGCAAGTTACAAAGTGAGTTGTGTTTATGAGGTATTTAATTCACATTTCGTAATCTGTTTCATGTAGTTTTCCATCACTTGCTTCATCACATTATATGTACAGTATTTAGGAGGCCAACTTTTAAATGCATCTCATAAAAATAAAATGTTTAACCAAGTTAGATAAGCAAAGAAACCACATTTTTTTTGTAGCTGTGTGTGTTTAAAGAAGACTTTTCTCCCAAAAGACACCGTCTCTTGAGGTTTCAGTGACACATTTGTGGCATCGTTTGGTGAATCGCAGCCGGTTTCAGGGAGACGAGTGAGAAACTAAATATTCTCCCTTCTTTCTTGACCTGCATTTTTCCAGATAGCTTTGCAGACTCAAACTACGCTCAGTAACTTAAAGTTTATTACAGAACTCGGTTGTATTTTTCTTGACCGCAGTTTAGCCCTTTGGTCCCTGTTCCACTTTTTTTGAACATTTACAGTGTTGGTCATGTGTTGGAACAAAAGAAACGCTGGTGTAACTAACTGTATTTACCAGCTGGGCCAGGTTAACACACCCATCACAATCATTTTGTGATTTGTCCATCACCTAAAGGGTCCAATAACTCTGGAACTCTCCTTCACTCCTTTCTTTTTGTTTAGTTTCCAGAGATTAAAGTTTAAAAAAAAAAAATGTTGAAGCTATAATTTTAATCTCTGTCAGTTTCCAATAGTCTTTAACTTTCAGCTGATATAAAATAATCAATGTCAGTAAACTGGATTTCAGGACCCAAAACATGAAACACAGATGTATACGAAAATACAGTAGTCCCTTGTTTATTGTGGGGGTTTACATTCTCAGCGCCCCCGCAAAAACTACATAGTAGGAACAGTAGCACAAGTAGTATGAAGTAGTTTATTTTAGTGTATATAAATATAATATATAAAGGTCTTTTAAACCCTTCCCACACTCTTGCAGTATTCTAAACAATGTTTCTAAACGCTCTAAAAGAGCACAGCATGTCATGATCTCCATTCTTGGCCACGCCCACCTCTCCGCTGTAGAGCAGAGATCATGACATGCTGCAGGGGGGAGCTATTCCCTGCACATGTGTGCTGCACACAGGTGCAGCAGGTGCTAAGCAATTAAATTTACTGTATTTTAAATTTTTTAAAAATCCATGCCAATCTTGCGGCTCCTCCATCAATCTGCCAATTTGTGTTATGTCCACTCTTTGAAAAAAACGCAAAAGATAACACAAGATAAGTACTATGTGTTGTCATCATTATATTTTCCTAATGGCAAAACTGGTTCTCTGTATTTAACCCATCACACCTGGATACACCCAGGTAGAGCAGTGGGTAGCTATACAAGCATCCGGGGAGCAATTAGGGATTAGGTGTCTTGCTCAGAGACACCATGAGATGTGGGAATGGCTGGGGATTGAACCTTGGACCTTCGAGTCCTAAGTTGGCTAACCTACCTCTTACCCTGAGCAAGTCTGCAAAAGTTGAACCGTGAAGTAGCGAGGGACTACTGTAATTGCTCATTGTGGCAATGCTGTGTATGATAAAAGTTAGCGGTTTAGTATTAGCAAAGCTAATTTTTTGGTTAGCTGTGCCCACCACTGTTCCTTACTATAAATATTTTTATTTTATTGACATTCTGACTAGAACATTTAAAAACCTACCCATTATTTTTATATTATATGTCACTACATTCTTTTTTTTAATTTGCATTGTAAATCTTTGACAGACTGTACGTAACCCCGGTCATCAACTTCTGGTGAAACAAAATGAGACGTTTGAAGTTCATTCAATAATTCTGTGTTTTCCAGCTTGCTGTAGAGCAGGCTCACGCTCTCGTCCAGAGACACCACTTATCTCTACAGTCCATGCAGAAATGTCTGGACTCTGTAGCAGATCTGCTCCAAGGGTCCGGTTCAGGGGTGGACCCTGAGAACCACACAGACTGCATGCAAGACCTGGAGGAAGTTTTAGCCCAGGAGAAGAACTTCACAGCTGGCTTAGAGGAGCTGAAGACTTTGGATCCTCTGTTGGTTGGTTTGATGGATGCAGCAGTGATGAGTGGGTTCAGAAAAAAGGTTCAGTCAATGCAGACGATGAAGTCAGAACTCAAACAGCAATTGGACGCTTACAGAGAAGTGCTTCAGAGGTTTGTGCTTATCCAGCACCTTGAATGAAGTAGAAAATCCAATATACTTTTTATCAAATCAGTCACGAGTTCTTATGAATGTGTATTTTTCTCAGGTGCGGTGCTCTGTGGAACTCCTTTCAATATGAAAAAGAGGCACTGGTTGAACACATGAATGATTTAGAGAGCGACATGGCCTTGTTCACTACAGCTAAAGCCATCAGTGTCCACAAGGCAGAGGACAAGTGTCAAAGATACAAGGTGGGCATCTTTATTGAAAGAGCATTAAATACAGTATTTCCAGGAATTTTAAATCCACAACTTGTTTTTTTTTCCTTTAGAATGTTTCAGGTCTAAAAGTTATTCAGTAATGTTAAAAGTTTACTCTAGTAATTTTCCAGATAAATGGATATATAATTTAGAAATGCAGGTCTGCACTCAATGTAAACAAAGCCCTATAAGCTGCTTCCTATACTGTACTCAACAAATCTGAGCATAAATACATAACAACAAAACATACCTGGTGGTCTTCTTGATCTAAACTGCTCCACCATGGACTCCATTGCTCGCCTGTTTTTAGTCACTTTGGCTCTTCCTGTAGGTAAACAAACGTATGTGGTAACTGGCAGCTGTACTCACAGCAGCGTTGAGAAATGTGTGTGTATTAATTGTTGTCTTTTGACCGCAGTCTCTGGTGGCTCAGATCGACACGCTGCAGTTGCCTCTGAATGCTTTGAAGGAGAACGTAACAGAGTTGGATCAAATCATCTCTGAATCCAGCCAAGCTCTCACCAGCCACATCATGTCGTCACTATGGCAACGATGGACGAGGCTCCGCTGTGTGGCCCGAGCCCAGGAGAGGGTACTGGAGGATGCTGCGAGGGAGTGGAGAAACTTCATCGAGAAGGTAAATATATATAATGTATATATAATATATATATAATATATAATATGTGAGCTTGGATGTTGTTGCTGTGTGGGAGTGTGCTTCTGCTCGTTTTACTTCCATCAGTGGCACAAAAGTCAATTTGCACTACAGAGGAGTTTGATTTTATTTATTTATTTATTTTTTTGGTGATGAATCGCAAAATCTTTGTATGTTTGTGTGTGTGCAGTTTTTGTTTCACATGAATTGTACTTGGCACTTGTGTTGATTGCCTTGGATCTGTGAAGGTTCATAGCTTGGATCAGTCAAAAGCAGAAAGGCCATTGTTTCTTGAATCACAAATTAAATTTAATCAAGATAAAGTAAAATTGCAAGCTATTGTTAGCTTTATCACCATTTTTTTTTTTTTTTCCAAACACATATCATGCTACAACCAGAAGTGCACCAAACTGACTCATCACATCAAATCAGGGATCAATTGCCATATTTGGTCCAACTAAACCAAACACATTTTGGTAAAGCTGTTGCCTCTCAGCTAGAAGGTTGCTGGATCAAATCCCAGCCAGGGACCTTTCTGGGTGGAGTTTCCATGTTCTGTCCGTGCATACGTGGGTTTTCTCCATGTACTCCGTTTCCTCCCACCGACCAAAATCGTACATTAGGCTGATTGGTAACTCTAAATCAAGGATACTCATTGCGCGGCTCCCAAGCCACATGTGGCTTGCCATGCTTATTGGTGGCCCTCTTGACAGGTTACAACAATACGCGAGCACAGCCAATACATTATTAAAACGTGCTGGTGCATTGCGCAATAATTGAGTGAGAGTGAATGGTTGTTTGACTCGTTTGTCTCTGTGATGGACTGCACAGTGACTGCTGGATAGGAAGGCAGGGGGAGTGAGTAGGTAGGTAGGGATGGATGGATGAATTGATTGATGGATGCATAGATGCATGTATGCATAGGTAGAAACTAGAAAGGAAGGAAAATAGGTTGGAAGCAAGGAAGTAAGGAAAATAGAATGGAAACTAGGAAGGAATGAAAATAGGTTAAAAACTAGGAAGGAAGGAAAATAGGTTGGAAAGTAGGGAGAAAGGAAGGAAAACCGGTTGGAAACTAGGATGGAAGGAAGGGAAATAGGATGGAAACTAGGAAGAAAGGAAGGAAAATAGGATGGAAACTAGGAAGGAAGGAAAATAGGTTAAAAACTAGGAAGGAAGGAAAATAGGTTGGAAAGTAGGGAGAAAGGAAGGAAATCCGGTTGGAAACTAGGAAGGAAGGGAAATAGGATGGAAACTAGGAAGAAAGGAAGGAAAATAGGATGGAAACTAGGAAGGAAGAAAGGAGAATAGGATGGAAACTAGGAAGAAAGGAAGGAAAATAGGATGGAAACTAGGAAGAAAGGAAGGAAAATAGGATGGAAACTAGGAAGGAAGGAAGAAAAATAGGATGGAAACTAGGAAGGAAGGAAAATGGGATGGTTAAAGAAGGAAGGAAAATAGGATGGAAACTATGATGGAATGATGGAAAATAGGATAAACTATGAAGGAAGAAAGGGAAATAGGATAGAAACTAAGAAGGTCAAGGAAGGAAGGAAAATAGGATGGGAAATAGGAAGGAAGGAAAATAGGATGGAGACAAGGAAGGAAGGAAGGAAAATCAACCTGAATCCTATATTTAGTCATTTTAATGAGCGTTTCTTGAAGTTATTTGAAAGAAGAAACCTCAACCCATATTTTGATGATGGGGTTTCCCAGCAGATGTTAAAAATAGCTTTGCTCAAAATCACTGCTAGTTGTTAGAACTGCTCAGAAAAGTACTTCAAAACATTGTTTAAGAATATATTTTGGACATTCTCCAAGAGATTTATAGACAAAGCATTTATTTATTACTAAGTCCAATTATCACAAAATTTTTCAACCGATGCACAATGCCTGGTACCTCAATACACAACCTTGCAGCTTGTGCCTCGGTTTGATGTAATGGGCCACATATAAACATTGAAACACCAAAAACATAAAAACGAAATTCAACTGTTCCAACTGCTTTGATCAGTCTGGGCATTTTAGCCCCGTTATTGTGCTTTTTAGTTTGCACAGCAGTTAAACTTTGTAGTTTAAAATATTTCAGAAAGTCTGAAGAGTTATTGATCAAGACCACTTGAAATATTCCATGAAAACCCAGCTGCTTAGACTAAAGTAACAGATATCAGGGATGACTTGGGTGTTTTGCGCAGTGCTGTATACGTAGAGACAATCAGAACAAACTGTTGCAGCAGCTGCAGATTTGGGTCAGGAACAACTGAACACCAGTTGCTGTGCAGCGATGTAACTCCAGGCTTCTGGCCAGCTGTGTTTTCCTGCCAAAGCACGTGTGTCATGAAGCGTTTTCCCGCCTTTTGACCTAATTCGCGCTTAGACGGTCTGCTGCCGAGATTTCCCACAAACCCTGCTTCTAAAAAGGAAATGGAGTCAGACTGAAGAGAATAGCCACTTCCTCATATGTGGCACAATCCTGCTGTCCACTTAGCCAAAGATGAAGTCATTCTCTGCTGTCTCTTTCTAAACTTTCACAAATCATGTACAAAATGCTGTTAGAAGATAATTACTCAAATTGGTCAATAGTTTGCATGTACAAAAATCGTTTTTTATACTTTTTTTTAATGCATGCAAGTTAGAGTCCCCAATATTTCTCTTGAAAGACTAAATTTAAAAATAAGTCATGAATACAAACAAATGCTTTTGTCTTTGATTCTTAGTTTTAATAAAATAGTCTAAATATGTTCTACTCAGAATTCCTTAATTATTTCTAATCTTGTTAAAACATTTATTTTAGTTTTTTTTTTTTTCATAAATGTCTCATAAGATGCTGGAGAGTATTTACGTTTTCCAGGTGTAAAAGCTTAAATGAGTAATCTTCAACTTTTCCCCCATTAATCAACATATTTGAAGCTGAGGCAACATAATTCTGTTGCATCAACTGAATTGTTATTCTTACCTTTCTGGCTTCTAGATGGAGAAGGTTCGTTCTGTGTCCAAGGACCTCCGCGGGCGTGTTCCTGAGAGTACAGTCGAGAAGGCAGCCACCAGGGCGGCGCTCCAGAGCCTGCTGGAGTACCACGACTCCTTCACCCAGGAGGTGGAGAAGGAGCAGTCCACACTGGCTCTGCTGGGGCAGCAGACCCGCTGCCTCAGAGGAGAGGCTGAGAAGGAGGTGCTGTTGGAGAAGAAGACGGAGAATGGACATGAAGAGACTACGTGCCTTCAGGAGATCAGGAGCATGCAGGAGCAATACGACAGGTGGGAGGAACTGGAGTGATTGTATTTTAATGTTCAGTTCAGTTGATTTTATAGGGACAGTTCAAAACAAAAGTCATCTCAGGGCACTTTACAAAAAGAGCAAACAAACAGTTATTCACAGTTCAGGTGAGGCTATAATTCAGAGCAACACAATCATATTTACAGTACATTTTAAATTTACTTAGACATTTTATTTTAGTGTATAAAACCCATTTCAAAAGGTCCAATTCACCAAACTAATAAGACACCATTTTACAATAAAACTACTTTCATAAAGAAGTAATAACTTTTTAATTAGTTTATTATTTGGTTGTAAACACTATTATATAGTATGATTTAGGCTATAATAAGAGTTATAAGGAGGTTTTTATACACTGATGCAGACTCTGTTATTGGTGAGATCAAGTGCTGAACTTTGAATTGTTCAGGTAAATTTAATATTTTGCTTGTTGCTCAGCTTATTTTAATTCTTCTGCTGTTGGCTACTTTTAATGCTCATCTATCATGGTGCACCTGAAAAATAATATATGCTTTAAATTAGGGATGCACGATATTATCGGCATGATATCGGTATCGGCTGATATTAGCGATAAAGTTAAATATTGGACATCGGTCATCCCATCAAAATAACTCACCAATATAAAAGGTACTGTTTACAGAAGAAGAAGTTTAGAAGCAGTCCAAACTGACAAAGACCATGCAGTATAATGTAGTACAGTATATTTATGCCACAGCAGAGAAAGCTATGTAGTCTCTGTAAGTAGGTCTAGGAAAAAAAAAAAATATCGGTATTGGTATTGGTTGTTGGACAAATAATTTTTAACATATCGGCATATCGGATAGCTGCCAAAAAATCCAATGTCGTGCATCTCTACTTTAAATATACAGTATCTGATTAAGATAACAATGAAAACTCTGCCAACAGAAATAAGAAAGAGTACAGACAAATGTTGGCATATCATTTGACAAGAAACAGTCACTAGAGCTCTTTTTAATCTAAAATTTTGTAAGTGCTTATTAATGGTTCTTGAAGAGCTCACTGCCTAATTAATATTCAAGCAGACCCAAAACATTTACACACAAGCTGAACTCTGTTTTGTTCACTGCCAACAGAATTACATTAAAAGATAATAAATTGTGAGCAGTTAGCATCAATATTCTTTTTTAAAGGAATCACACTCCTAATAAACCTCATTCATTTTCAAAGCTCTGTCAAAACGTTAAATTTTAAAGTTTGAATAGCGAAACCTGATCTAGTGCTTACATGAAACAAAAACCAAAAAAGTTTTCATGACTTCAAAACCCTTAAAATAAATCAGGATGCAGAACTTTTAGTGGACTTCCTAATTATTTATTTATTTTTGTTTAAATCGTGTGCTTAGCTTGCTGTTGCAGGTGCGTTCCAGCAGGGCTCAGGTCCAGCAGGAGCTCAGGGAAAGGGAGGATGTTGAGAAAGAACTGGGATTAGTGAAAGGCTGGATCCAAGACACACGTGGTTTACTGCTGAGCCCGACTGCAGACCTGGATTCCCTGCTGCATGAGCTGGAGGTGGGCTACTAGATGTGCACACGCACCTAAATATCATCTTTGTTGGCAGGTGACACTGAAAAGGATGTTTTGATGATCTTGTTGGTGTTGCAGATGGCTCATGGCGAGGTCATCAGCAGGCGCCAGAGTGTGGAGCGCATGACGGAGCTGCAGCAGTCCAAGTATCAGGACCTGCAGGCTGGTCTCCCCTCTGAGCTCAGCATGCAGTTAGCTGAGGTGGCTCTGGCTCTGGGATCTGCTGAAGACCAGGTAACGTTTCCTCTTTTTACTTTTGCCAGTGCTTCTTCTGCTACTTTCCATTAAAGACTTGGATTGTGTGTGTTTTTATGAAAATGTCTCAACTTTAGGTACAAGCCAGGGAAAGGGAGGTCCAGCAGACCAGGGATGTGAAAGAGGACTTCAGCTGCAGACTCCAGGACATCGAAGCAAAGCTGAAAACCATTGCAGTGAAACTGGAAGGCAAGGGCGTTGACCTGGAGGAGGCCAAAGAAGAGACCACAGTAATAAAACAGACAGATTGTCTAATTAGCAAGCCATTAACCCCGGTTGGGTTGGCTGTTCGTTTTGCAGGTGTGGGGGTTAATGAGTGTGTGAGAGTTGGAATAGCTTGAACTAAATTCTACCTTCAGCTTGACCCACTTTTAATCTGAGAACTCTAAATGGGAGCTGGAGCCCCTTCCCTCCTGTTCTTCATCTCGCTTCCCCAAGTTTTTCTTCTTCTGACCATCTGTAGACAAAAAGTCTTGAAGTTAAAGGAGGAGTTTTCAGTTTGGGAAACATTTTATTCATCTAAACTTATCTAAATCTAAATTTTCTCTAGAAA
Source organism: Hypsolebias longignatus (assembly GCA_031762435.1). Taxonomy (NCBI): domain Eukaryota; kingdom Metazoa; phylum Chordata; class Actinopteri; order Cyprinodontiformes; family Rivulidae; genus Hypsolebias; species Hypsolebias longignatus. Next base: position 20,724,790 of record JARVGV010000192.1, on the reverse strand, counting down.
TAGTCCGCTCTAAACTTCTCATTAAACCACAACTTGCCTTTTTTTTTTTTTTTTAACCCTTTCATTTGTTTGTCATAGTTTCACCTCTTTAACCTCTTATTTCTACCTGGCCTCTCTTTCTCACAGTGTTTTTTTTTTTTGGCTTTTTGTTTCCTCCAGGCTCTTGGTGAAGAATGTGAATCCTGTGGTAGTGCTCTGGCAGAGTTAGGAGTCGCTGTTCAGGAGTTTGGAGAGCAGAACCCGCTGCTGTGCAAGCAGCTCGGAGACGCTGTAACTAAACTGAGCGAAGCGCAGCGCCACGCCACACAGCAGGCCCAGGAAAAAGCCAACAGGCTGAAGGAAGTGAGCCATTTCTTGTGAACTTCTAATTATGCTCAGTATTTCTGGTTGTTATAATTTATTTTAGCTCTTGCCTGTCAATGGTAGTAGTTTTCTTTCATTCTGCCTTTTTTTTTTTTTTTACTTGACTGAGCAGGCTGAAAGGCAGGTGGAGGAATATCAGAGCATGAAGACCTTCATTTTGAGCTGGGTGGAAAAAGCTGAGGCTCTGATCAGCAGTAATATCATCTGGAGCTCTGCAACTCAGCTGCAGGAGCAAATTCGAGCGCATCAAGTGAGTTTTTCACTCCCGCAATTAAACACCGTGAATTGCTTTAAATATGTTTTGAATTTGCGTTTATCGCATCTGCAATATTTTCCACTGAAATTGATACGTAATTACCTTATTAAGTCTGAAGATACCGCTCTTATTTGCAGCTAATTAAATAGTGATTTCCAGTGAAATGTTGGCTGACCTTAATTAGCGTAATTGCCTTGCAGGAAAAAAAACTCCTCTCTTTGACTTGTAATTTACGGTCTTATGGTGACAGGCGTTGCTGAGGGAGTGTCGCGGTCTCCATGGTGACTTGGAGGTCATGGGGGAGCGGGAGGGGCAACTGGCGGATGTGTTGCAGACGGAGGTATGGAGCCAGCAGGTGAAACACCTCAGCCGACGCACCGAGGAGCTGCAGCAGTCAGCTAAGAGCCGCCTCCAGAATCTGCAGGATGCAGCTAAAGTAAATACTTTTTGATTAAAAAAATACTATACTATATTAGGTATTTTGATAGGAAATAGTACCAAAGTGTGTTAATTACAATAATATGACCAATAATTTGTAGTTTTCTTCATAAATCCAAATATTTCAGTTCCAAACCTTCCAAATGTTTGGCAGCAATGCCCTGTTGTGGTCAATTAGAGTATTACATCATCATATTTGAACGCACGTATTAATCTTCTACAAGGGGGAGTGGTGGCGCAGTGGTTAGACGGTGGGCTTGTGATCGGAAGATTGCCGGTTCAAACCCCGGTACCGACA
>JARVGV010000192.1:20707035-20720645 GCA_031762435.1 Hypsolebias longignatus | reverse complement strand
CCGAGTTACGGCAGAATCGAGTTACGAACGGTTCTTAAGTCCGGAACCCGTTCGTAAGTCGAGGACTACCTGTATTGAACTGCTTGAGTTGAACCCGTTTTTCTGATGGAACATTTAAAAAATAGCAACCGATACGGACATTGTGACGTTGGAGCCTTTCCTTCCATTTAGTCACTGAAAGTTAAAGACTAACTTTAATGAGTTAGTTTATCGGGTTGATTAATGACTCAGTCATTTTTCTGAAAAAACAAAAAAACACAAGGTTAAATTCTACAGTGGCTTATTTGTGAAACACTGACAATGTTTTCACCTGAAAAGAACTCCTCAAATTACACTCTAAACTTCATACTGTTAAATTATCATAAGGATCAGTCATATTCTTTTTAATGAAAGCTAGGACATTGCTCTTAAATAGGGATGAACCAATCCACTTTTGTCGAGACCGATATCACCCAATATCGATCCGATACAGAAAAACATTGCTAAATTAACTTAAAACATTTGGTTTTATTAAACACAGACATGAATGTACTGAATTACAAATTTATTGAACACTGCACCAGTGCAGCACACTTAAACACACCAATAGCTTCACAAAAGCTTGGTCAACCATGTAAAAACAACACAACTTTAATTTGTTCTGTCAGTGCAGTTATGAGTATACAGTAGTCACTCGCTACTTCGTGGTTTGTTTATTGCGGACGTGCTCTATCGCGGTTTTTCAAAATAAGATTGGACATGACACACAATTGGCTGATTGATTGATGAGTTGCAAGATTGGCATGTAATTTTTATTTAAAATAAATTATTTTATATTATTTAGCACCTGCTACATCTTTGTGCAGGCCAGAGCTGAAGAAAAAGTTTCTTCCTGCACCTTTGTGCAGCCCACATTGGAGGATAAACCTCCTGTTGCAGATGATCAGCTGATCTCCATGCAGAGCGGAGAAGTGGGCGTGGCCAAGAGTGCTTGCAAGTGGCTAAGAGCAGCAGAGGCAGGAAGCTGAAATCATGACATTCTGTGCTTTTTTTTTTTTTACAGCATACCGGTGTACCGTATTAAAATAAACTACTACTTAATACTTGTACTACTATTCCTTTATGGTATGGATCCCCCATGATAAATGAGGGACTACTGTAATATCAAATGTAAAATAAATGTTAATAAAGATTCTGAAACTGCCAAAACATTTGGTTGACAACTTTGGTCAAACATGAAACAATAAACTTCAACAAACCTTTCAAATGGTTCAGTAATTCTAAATATAATGAAAAATAAATAATAAAGGAGCTGAAATTAAATTAAAAAAATACAACAGCTTCACTAGCTTGGTTGTCAGATATTTAAAATAAATAGCAGCTCCTGTCCTTATGGATCGGTTACATTGTTACAATACCTGATCAAGAATGTTTTTCGATATCGGCACAGACACTTATATCGGATCGGTTCATCTCTACCGATATCCAATCAAGATTTTTTTTTTTTTTTATATTGGTACCGATACTGATATTAATATTGGGTTGGTGCATCTCCAAAAATGTGAATGAAAATATTTTTTGTTGTTGTTGTTGTCATGGCTGGATAGTTTAAAATTTCGTATTAGCAAGAAAGTATTTAACTTGGAGACAGTCTGATGAGCAGGTGCATTAAAATAAATACACAGGATGATTACAGTCACTTTAAGTAAAAATGCCTTAAAAGGCGAAATATTTGACACTTTCATATGATGGAGTTTGAACATTTTCAACATCAAAAAGCAAAACTTTAAATAAACCTGAAAACTTGGGTCAAACATGTACTTCCTGTATTTTCTCAAAGTGTAACAGCAAAAGAGAGAAGTTGTGGGAAAATAACATAAATTACAACATCCTTGTGTCTGAGTCAGACTCGATTTAGTCATTTATTTTTTTCTAATTATAGTAAGTTTAGGTAAATTATCACAGTCGTTGTTTGGGGTGGACCTTTAAGCTGAAAGGTTTATGAGTATCAGGAGAATTTAGAGATAACTTTCTGACATTCCTCCTTTATCTGATGCTCCATACCTGCAGAGGTGGATGACCCAGGGTGTTGCATAGCGTTGTCTTTTGTGTTGCGGTTTGCAGAGTATTTCAAGTTGTGTGCATGTGGGGAGAGGAGTGGCGGGAGGGTGGGGGAGGCAGAAACCTGCAGGTAAACAAACCAAACCATTTTTTAAAATTCCATTTTAGCCTTCTTTGCAGATTCGTAGCTGTTCCTGGTGTTTGACAGCATTAGTCTGATTATATCTGTTTGATCTCTTCCTCTGAGTCACATGACCTGATTATTGACCATCTGTGGGACAGAGGGAGTGAAGGAAGGAGGAGGTGGTGGGAGGAGGTGGTGGATCTCTTTGCTGGGCTGTAATTTGACACCAGCTCTGTCAGTCTCCCCTCCCGAAGCTCTCCTTCGCTCTTTTGTTAAAACCAGGCTCTTTGGAGACAGGAAGAGGAGGGGGAGGGCGGGGAAACGAGCAGTGAGATCACTTCCTGTTTCCTCTTGCCATTTGTATATGTGTACCAGAGGGAGTGTCTGAGGGATTTTGAAGTGTTTCTACGAGGGTCTGAGCCGAACATCCTGCCTCATAGCTTCACCGCTGATCTGAGTCAGACGCCTCTGATTGGCTCGGAGACACAGAGAGGGGGAACCACTGAGAGGCAGATCTTTTCTCTGCACACTTCCACTCTGTGAGGCCACGGCCGAGGGACCGGCCGGAGAAGAGAATGCGTTCGCTCCGTTTACCCCCCTCGCTCCACCACAAGATTCAACGCTGAGCCACCTCAGCCACAATCCAACCAGGAGCTGTTGATCACCTTGACTTGAACCCCCACTCGTCTGACCCTGTGTGTGGGTGTGGGGGGTGGGATGTTTTGACAGGAGCTGACCCAGAAGATCCGTGGCTACCAGGAAAAGATCGCCTCGCTCCACTCCAAGTGCAAGATGCTGACGGTGAAGGCCAAACACGCCACCATGCTCCTGACCGTCAGCGAGGTGGAGGGCCTCTCGGACGGCGTGGAGGAGCTGAGTGACGAGGAGCTGCACAGCGTCGTCCCCAACTCCAGCTCGGACGCCAGCAAGCAGCTCCCATCTCACCCCTCTGTGGTTATGGTGAGTGATGGTGCCGCTTTATCAGATACACACAACCCCAGGGACACAGATGTGCACAGTCTTCATCATGCTTTATTGTGGAAATATGATTATTATTTTTGTATGAATGATAAAAAGCACCACTGTGCAAAACTCTCTAAAACTAATGACAAATCCATATTTACTGTCCTCCCATCACTTTGATAGTTTAGCTCCATCTCCTGTGTCATGTCCAGGATGTTGCTTCTGTCTCTTGACGTAACTTACTGTATATAAAGATGTTTAGAAAACTCCCGCATCATTTGAGCTCCTCTCTAATGGTTAAACAAATGGCCATCGCTCTGCTCCGGCGGTCTCACAACAGTCTGTCACCTGAATCTGCCTGCTCTCTATTTATTTTTTCTCATGTTTGCTCCTTTGCTTTGTCACGGTTGTTTGTGGTGTATTTAGTCTCCACATGCTAAGAAACAGGATATGACTGCATGAGTGTGTGTGTGTGTTAGAGAAAGAGAGAGAAGTGTGTGTTTCTTGTGGTTGCACCGCTTTTATCTTTGATTTCTGGCTGCCAGACGTCGTAGTGTGTCGTTGCTCACACAGTGTCCAGTTTCAGTGACTCTCATTATGTAAAAGCTGCTGATTTATTTGTTTGTTTCTGTTGCGTCTCGTTGCATCATGAAGCAGGAAGAGGTGGCTTGACTGTAACAATGTCCTGAGTCAGAGGGCTGAGTTATGTCGCTGCCAGAAGCAGCCCAACAAGGTTTGGCTCACATTTCAGCTCTGCCCCTCAGTGAAGCACGCAGGAACGCCGACAACTGTGCTACTTCTAGGACAACGGCTGCATTCTCTCATTTCAGCTGCTCTGAGCTTAACTTTAGCCAGTCGTGGTTGAATTCGACCATCCCCATTTGTCAGCTTCATATATCTTGATTTAAACAACATGTACGTAAATGCATATAAATGCACCTCTGCATCGCATGCAGAGACTAATGAAAACGAGTTTCTGATGAGCTGAACCTGTGACAGTATGCGACAGTGATGAAGTCAGGGCTGTTTGCTCTGGATTATATTTTTACTGCAGTGTAATCTCCACACTGTTTTATTTGACTGCTACCTTACTAATCAGTAACAAAGTGCTTTTTGCCAACTTGCTTCCCTTGTTAATGTTTGTGTGCTCTCTCTTGGTTTCTCTGTGTCTCCTCACTCCTTTAATCTGGCTGTTTTCCCTCCCTCTTCTCCTTTTGCACGCTCGTGTGGTGTGTTTGTTTTGGTGCGTACGGTCAGATGACAGCCGGCCGCTGCCACACACTCCTCTCCCCCGTGACAGAGGAGTCAGGGGAGGAGGGCACCAACAGCGAGGTCTCCTCTCCCCCTGCCTGCCGCTCCCCTTCTCCAGGGGCTAACGCTGACGTTAACCAGGTACTGCAGACGCCTCGTCCTGCGCAGCTTCCACTGACGACCACCTCAGACTTTGTACTAGAAGCCATATTTTTGATTATAAGTTTGAAAATGCAACATCATCCTCTAATTTCATTTAAATATATTTTTAAAAAATGCATTAGTAACTTTTTAAGTCAAAGTCATAAAAATTTATTTGAAACCAAAACTAACCAGTAGCTTGTATTTGATTTAAGTTATTTTGCTGAATTTTACAACAGCTCGACACAAGAACAGTAAATATGTGATTTGCTTGTTACGATGCACTTTTTATTTCTGTACTGTGCCGTTCCCATTCTGTTCAGCCCACTTAAACCCACTAAAGCTCCACGACTGTTGTAGAAAATCAACTGAGAACGTTCTCTTCTGTCTTTGCTTTATTTCACCAGCCTTACGTTGCTTGGTTTCAGTATTCTGCAAAATAAATTTAGCTCGTAATTTGTGTTTTTGATCTTTTAATAACGTGTATTAGAGCTGCGCCCACTGCAATTTTCTCGTCCGATTCTGATTTCTACAAAGCTCTGAACTGGTGGTTCTGACTTCTTAAAAGGAAATATAATTACTGAGCCTTTTCTGTCTTTGTCACTAATGATCAAAAAGTGAAACGTGTTTTTGCTAATTAAATCCAACTGAAAGGGAATTGCTGTACATCTCCTTTACGACCCAGATTATAACTTTTAAAGCGTTTTCTGTTTTTTGGTTTATTTATTTTTTTTGCACAATTCAGAGCATAAAAGTGCACAAGATGACAGTAGTCACAGCTGTGTCCAAACAGTATACAGTAGTCCCTCGTTTATTGTGGAAGTTATGTTTCAAACCCCCCCACCCCCCACCCCGGCAATAAGTGAAATTCCGCAAAGTAGTTACGTTAAGTTTATTTTAGTATTTATAAATATTTTAAGGCTTTAGAAACCATTCCCACACTCTTGCGATGTTTTAAACTCTCAAACCTACGTCATTTTAATAACATACATACAGTACTAATATGTAGCTACTAAATGTTACTCACCTGGCTGTGCAGAACAGAAGCAGCTTTCAGTTCCAGTCCGACTCGGTTCTGGTCCAACTCGGTTCTGGTCCGACTCAGTTCTGTTTCTGCAGACGTAACCTGCAGAAACGAAGCCCACAATCAATGTTCTAAACTCTTAAACCTACTAATTTAAACAACATGTGCAGTACAGTAGCTTCTAAATTTTACTTACAACGTCCCTGCTTGGAGGTCCTCGTGGGCCATCTAGGATCTGTCAGGTTCACCGCTGATTCTGGGTGTCTGGTTATGGTCCGGTTCAGTGCAGCCTTGAGCGCCGAAGTGCATTTTGTGGGGGTGGGGGAGGGGGTGCAGACCTTCGGTTGGCCAGCATGGACTGGAGGTGGTCGATTGAGTCCAAGTCTGGATGAAATTGTCCCAATGGATGGGCTCTGGATGGAGCCCCGGACCTACGGTGGCGCGCGTCCCCGCATATTTCAGTAGAAGGAAATGGGGTTTCTGGGCAGAGCCCTGTAGACTTATGGGAAATGTGGTCGTTATGAGTGAGAATACAGTCTAGCCTTATTGTGAGAAAATTACAAAATGGCGGCACCTGTCCAAAGTATTAAATTTATTTGTTAATGTTTTACTGTACAGTACTGTATCCAGTACTGTCCCAATCATGTGAGTAATATTAAAGTTGACATTCATGTCTCCTGTACTTTATTTATTTTTTTATATGTTAATGTACGTTGACAAACAAGTCTGCAAAAATGCAACTGTGAAGTAGCGAGGGACTACTGTATGTGAAATAAAAAATAAAAAACTAGCATCAGAGCTGTTAAATTGCAACATTATTTATTGTCTGTGTGTGTGTGTGTGCGTGTGTGCGTGCGTTGCAAATTAGCTGTTTAGCTACAGTACCGGTATGTTCACAGACCAAAGAAAAGCTGCCAGTCAGTCGATTTCTTCACCTGCCAAGCATTCTGTGCATCCCTACGCTGTCATTTAGTTATTTTTGTGAACATAATGGATATTATATACAACAGGGCTATTCAAAAATTACTTACATCACAGTTACTGAAGGCCAAGAGCTCAGGGGTCAGATATCCAGCAGTTATTGTCATTAAGTAAGTTTGTTTTATGGTTTACAATCTAGTTTTGTTTAAAATAAACCCAATGGTGGGCCGAACTGAGCTCATCTGTGGGCCTGATTTGGCCCCCGAGCCTCCAGTTGAATAGCTCTGATGCACAAGAAATGTTAGTTAAATGGACTGACTGATGCAGCCGTGAGGTCACAGTGCTGTTTTTGTTTTGTCTGCATTGTGGCCTTGTGGAGTGGCGTTGACGTTAAAGGAGAAAGAACAGTAATAGGTAAAAGTGCAGTGTCGTGTGTTGCCTAGTCTAATGAATGATTTGCAGGAATCTGCTTCAGCTAAAACAAAAACAAAAAAACTACAGATTTACCTTACGCCGTGCACTAGATCGTGCTGGATAGTCCTAGATTTTCACAAATGCTCTTTTGTGTGGAAGAACAGCACAGTGAGTTTGTGCACAACCTGTTATATTGACTATTAACTTGTGTCTTTAGTTGCATTTTTTTTACTTTTCACTCTCTGTTAAGAGTTTGGTACAGTTTTATTCAAAGAAGGAACGTTTTTAATCGTTAATTAGCATTTTCATAGTTAATACACTCGTTTGTGTCCGTCATATTTATTCCAGCGTGTCAGCCTGGGACCTGTTGCTTTAAACACCAAAAGCACGTACAGTATAATCATTGTTCTGATGCATAAATGACAGCGCTGCCTGCTGTGTTGTGCTGCAGGGTCGAGGCGCCCTGAACCGAGCACCCCTCCAGGAACTCTACGACCCATCACTGGAAACCAGCGCTGCCAATTTGGACGACCTGCAGAGATCCTGGGAAACGCTCAAAAACGTGGTATGTCACACCATTGGCCTCGTTAAGCCAAATTGATTTAATAATGACTTCATGAAATATGTCCTTTAGCCTCAACAGAGAAATAAATCAAAGCAAATTTTGCTGGATCACTTTAAGTGTCAAAGATGATTAAAAAAAAATCATTTTTTATGTTTACTCTTTACGCATTATAACTTAGCACTACTTACAGCTCAAACAGTAGATGTAAGTTTTCTTTCATGACAATTAGGAATAAACACAAATTCAAAGATCAGCTCTAGTTTATCTGAAAAGCTGCAGTGTTGCCAAAACCTGAAACTGCACGCAGAACCTCTTCTTAAAAGACTCCAGAATCCGTCTCAGATCATCTCTGCCACCACAAATCAAAAGAAAATTTTGATCCGGCGCATTAAGTTTGCCTTCATTTCTCTCCACGCACAGATAAGCGAGAAGCAGAAGAGTCTGTACGAAGCTCTGGAGCGGCAGCAACACTATCAGGAATCCCTCCAGTCCATTTCCACCAAGATGGAGTCCATCGAAGGAGCTCTCAGTGAGGGCCTGGAGCCTAAAAAGACCCCAGAGAGCCAGATGGCAGCACACCAGGTTGGGATTTTTGGGGATTTCTCCGGTGATTAGAGGAGCAGAGTGCAGCGCAGATGATGTTTGTGATAGCAATGTATTCATAAAGTTTAATCTGCAAACAACTCCTTATCTGGTCCACTGCTCGCATCTGTGGCATCGTGGAGGATCAAAGTATTTGTAATATTTTTACAGTAAATTAATAGAATTGATCATTTGTTAATTTCATTCAACAATCTTATAAAACAGCTAGATGACGTATGAGGATAACTAAATCTGATGTATGTCAGTAACACACACAACTCAAAAATCACATATAAATAATATTACATAATGATACTGGAATAAAACATTTTAATATAACATATACAGTAATATAAATTATTATCAGTATTGTGGAATCCAGGCCGGGTATTTCCTTGAAACCAGTCCGACTCCCGTCTGGTTCTGGCGTCAGGTTCTTTTATTCCCAGGAAACTCGCTCTAACTCAAATAAATCAAGAGATATAATTTCAGTTCATCAGGGAAGAAAGAGTTAAAGGTTCAGCGCTGAGGCGTCCGTCCGACTCGTCTTAACCGGGAAGCGGAAGCCCCGTGTATCAGAACGCCCCAGTTTATATCGGCCCTTGGCTCTGCCCCCACATCTGGGGCGAGCACAGCCCATCAGAGTGTATCAGTGGTGTGACTGTGTGTGATGTCACTGGTCTTATCTGTTTCTGACGGTGAAAAATGGGGTGAAAGTGCAAATCTATCTACGTGATGGAAGCCAGCAAAATAAAAAATTATTCCATTTTGTGTGTTGAAATCTGGGAAGCTCACTTAGAGCAACTGGGCCCATCTCATCTGTGCAGAACCAAGCCATAGCTAGTCCATCTCTCTGCAGACAAGACCAGGGGTCTCAGCATGATAAAGTAAGATAACTCTAACAGTATTTATTATATTAATATTTACCTGTTCTGTAGTCAACACTTGAAAAATATTTGCTGCATATCCCGTGATGTTTCTAAGGAAACTTGTCTCTACAGATATTGACTAACCGTCTTCTCAGTAGGTCAGGTTTGTGTAATGGAAACCTAAAAACAGTCAAATATATTTTATATTTTACACTGTGTAAATATGACGTAAATTGGAGGCAATACCTGATGGTACTATTTAATAAGTTGTGCCAAATTGTAGCACGTTTTAGCATAGTGTATAACAGTATACAGCACAGAAGCCAATATCTTCAAACCAGTTCAATTACATCGGCTTTTTAGGCTTCAAATATGGTGGCATCACGTTCACATTGAGGTAAATAAGATCAAATCTGCTCATTTGTGAAATGACACGCTTGCATCTTCCTCTTCAGTTTGTACAACGATAGCGCACACAGCTTTGTGGCATTTTTATATATTAGCTTACATTCTAATACTGTCATTATTAATTGTTCATAATCAGCTCTTACTATTTGGCCGATATCCACAACAATGCTAAGTCCAGACGCTTGCTCCCTCTGGTTGTGGCTCCGCCCCTCCAGCACGTCACAAAGTCACGTGACCAGCGCACCCTCTAGTTGTCTTATTTAACTCTACATCTTTTGTCAGAATAATAAATGTGGCACAAGAACAAGACTGTGTGAGAACAGAGAATGATTGAGGGAGGAGGGGTGTTGTTGCACAAACTGCACGGTACAGTTCGTTGCCATGCCAACATCACAGCTCCAATGGACACAGTTTCTTTTTGTCACATTGCTGTCCGGCACATCTTCTTGATTGATTCATTCTTCCCTCAGCGTCTTGGTGTGTTTTCTAAGCTCTGCCATATTTGTTTTCCTCTCACTGTCTCTTCAGGCTCTTATGGATGAGATTCTGATGCTGCAGGATGAGATCGGAGAGCTGCAGACTTGCTTCTCTGAGGAGCTGGCAGATAACGACAACGATGGGAAGGCTGGTGACCAGCTGGCCCTTCAGTCCACTCTCACTGTCCTGGGCGAGAGGATGGCCACCATTCGCATGAAGGCTTCTGGGAAACGGCAGCTGCTGGAGGTAGAACACCTCCCTCTTTAATATATAAATGTAATTTGCCTTTACTTGACATGTTCTTCATGTTCTTCTACAGGAGAAACTAAGTGAGCAGTTGGAGGAGCAGCGACAGGAACAGGCACTGCAGCGTTACCACAGCGAGGCAGAGGAGCTGGACCACTGGCTGCTCAGCACCCGGGCCACCCTCAGCTCTGCCCTTCAGCCCCAGAATGAAGACATGGACATGGAGGAGCAGCTCATCGACTGTCAGGTCAGACTCGATGTTTTTGTTCTCGTCCGTTTCGTTTTTCACGTTTGACTGCAGGAATGAAGGACTTGTCTCGTTTAGGATCGGGTTCCCTCGTCTGAAACAGTTGAGCTCCTGCTCTGTCCTGAGGCGTCGCATTAGAGTCTGTTTTAAACAGGTTTTAAGAGAGAAGTGAAATGTCCAGCTTCACTCGTCACCGGTCCAAAAATAGCAGCTTTGCTCAGATTCATTCTTTCACTCTAAACTCGCTGCTGCGATTTTAGTTAAACTGTTGACCCTTAAGTCGGAGCGAACTTGCAGAATTTTCTCCAAAACTGGCAGAAAATCAGAAAAAGAGTTGATTTTTTTTATAGTTCAACACATTTTTATTTTTACAGCTTGTCTTTTTTTTTTTTTTTTAACCCTCAAACGCTCTTCAGTTGACCAGAGTGTTTTTGCACTACATGGCCATGTTTCCATGGCAACAGCATATTTGTTTGTGAAGAACTTGATGACGTTTTGTCCTCATTAAAACTTCAGTAAAAAGTAATATTTCTTTGTTTAAAATTCAAAAGCAATATTTTAAAGGAAATAAAACAGTAATAATTGTTTAGTAAGTTTTTTAAAATGTTTTAAAATCATTCAAATGATACTCACGACTGACAAACTGATAGTGTATTCATTGTACTGATGCTCATTTATATGTTTTCTCTGCATGTACTTCGGTATGGACGGCTGTGGCTGAGTGGTTAGAGTAGTCTTCTTCCAATGGGAGAGTTGGGGGTTTGATTCCACCACCAGCCACATGCCAAAGTGTCCCTGGGCAAGACATTGAACCCCTCATTGCCCCCGATGCATGTCCCATCGGTGTATGAATGTGATAAAGCACTGATTATTATTTGTATAAATATAGTAGAGTGCTGTATGATTGGGTAAATGAGGGCACATGTGTTGTAAAGAGCTTAGAGTATCATGATCAGATAGAGAGGAGCTCTATATAAGTACAATCCATTTACCATTTATTTCCATGAGAGATTCACACCAGCTCTTGTTGGGTTCTTGATCACACAATCATAATGTCGCACTTCCTCCTGGGTTTAACTTTGTTTTTATTTCTTATCAGAGCTTGCAGCAAATACTAATGGTTTGCACATTTTCCATGTTAAAAACATGAAAGTTGTCTAATTTAATTCTATTTTATTTAAGAAGGATGAATATTTACTCTATAATTCACTCCTCGGCTGTACTTAAGGTAGTCCCGCTGCTCAGGCAAAGGGAGGTGGACATTTTGAAGCATGTTTGGAGCAGCTGGGGGACAATAAGCTGATTACAGCTCACATATGCCTCCTGCGGAGGATCCAAAGGTCCAGCTATAAAAACTGTAAGAGAAAAGATTAACTGATTCGGTGTAGAACGAGCTACTGGATGCTATAAGAATTTAAAGAGATGTAAACAGAAAAAAAATAATTGTGGTTCAGGAATTTATATGGAGAAGCAACAAACAAATCAAAGAGGAAACACAGAAGAGTTTGGTTAAAACGTTAAATTTAAACTATGAAAGTTTAACCGATTGACAAGATGCATCAGCGAAGTTATCAGTTGAGAAAGTGGTTCCTTTGTTTTAATTAATTTATTTCTTGTTAGCTATTTTCAGAATGTTTAATCAAAATTTTCATAACTTTAAACTTTAGGACATCTCGGTTTCACAGACGAGGCTTAAGGCTAGTCCCAGACTAAAATGCTGTTTGAGCTAGTTTAACTTTAAGTCCCTTATCTTAAAATAGTTGCAGATTTAGTCTGTTCTGTACTAAACAAAGCCAATTGCAGGAAGGTGGATCAGAACTACTGTGACTAAATTGAAGCTTAAATAAATCCTTCAAAGAGGCAGGTTTAACTTCTGCTATTGTTTGTGAAAGGGAGCAGAGACAGTTTGTCAGCATGGAGTATTTAGAATATCTAAATGAATACCATTATACACAATGGAAGCCGTCCAGAAGAGCACTTGTGGATAGAAGTAATCCATTGAACTTATTTGATGACCAAGACCAGGAGGGCCCAGAACAGGAAGAACCTCCTTTAGGAGTCGAGGAGGGGTGCTGTCAAAGGGGGAACCAGATGGCTTCATGCTGCACATGACCTGCTCCAGAGAAGACAGAGAGATGGGCTCAAAGTGGTCAAACACAGCTACACACTGAGATGGGATGGACGGGTCATGAGCTGGTGGAGAAATGAGTGCCCGGGTGTTCGCAACTTTTTCTAAAAAGTTACCAACTGCCAATACTCAAAAACATTTGGTATCAACTATTTACTGTACAATAACAAGCTAATTAACATCAAAGGCTGAATAGTTATATAAAACTAAGGAGACCACAAATAAAAGTAACTACTTACTACTTCAAACGGATGCAAATTGCCTGTGGCCTTACATATTAAAGCTTTTATACAATCTGTTAGTGCTTGAAGTGTGTTAGGGATGACTCTCAGCTACCACCAGAACAAGTTTTAGCTCAATATCTGTCAAATCAACTAAGTTATAGCCTTTTTGTGTTTTGTAAGGCTGATTAGCAATGAGGGCCATCATAAACTGAGTTAACTCTAAAAGTTCATCAGATGAAGCTGAGCAGCTAATAATAATAAAACTGTAAATTAGAATATTTTGAGAACTCATATAAAAACCATCAGGAGTGATTGTTAATCCATGTTTTAGTGGTTATTTAAGCAGCACCAGAGAAATCTCTACAAGACTTGTTTGCAACAAAAGGTGCAGAACGGTGAGAAGATTTGCTAAAATTTATCCTAAATTTGTAATCGGTTGTTGAGGAGCTGAGGAAGAGCAATTATTCCATGCAGCCATGGCATCTTAAACTGAACCCTTCAACCAGGGGGAGGTGTGTGTTTTGTTATCTTGATGGTTCCCCTTGAATCAGTCCAATGAGCAGAACTGTTTGAGAAGTCAAAGGAAAGGCCTAGCCTGGTGCATGCCAATAAAGATTCTAAATAATTTGCTTAAAGTTGAATATTGTTAAAATTATTGAGCGTATTTAACATGGAAAATGTCTTTAGCTTTGTTAGTAGCTTGAATCATAACATTCAAGCAGGTCAAGTACTGGACCTCGAGCTCATCTAAGGTTTTGACCTTTACTATTAGACACAATTAGACAACTGTAATGATAATAATAATTATAAAAATAAAGATTATAATAAACAATGATGGGACTTGCATATTTTAGTATTTTCTGAGGTGGTACTCTATAAAGAAACGACACATCATCAATCATGTTATCATCACAGTGGGAAGTAAAGGTAAAGCATAAGCAAAGATTGAGCAGTAAAGCATAACATGGACATCCCCCCCCGGCCCC
>JARVGV010000192.1:20670728-20687140 GCA_031762435.1 Hypsolebias longignatus | reverse complement strand
AGTCTTGTGATTCCACCTCCCCCTCCTTTCGCCGGTGTCTCTTGGCACGCCCACTTTGCAGTTTTTGAATCTCGTCTCGGGGCGGAGCTACCGTTTCACCGTGGGTTTTTAAGTAAAAGTTCAATTGAGACACACCTTTTCTATAATGTCAAGCAAACAAATAGTTGTTCGTAGATGGTTATCTTGTTTAATTTGGAAGAAATGCACAGCGAGTCGTCCCGCTGCGCGCTCCCTTAGCTGCGAATCAGCTTTTGAAATGCAGCTGATTTGACCATTAACGTGCATTTATTAAGTAAAAGTTAATCTGAGACACACCTTTGCTATATTTTTGAGCAAGCAAATCGTTTTTAAGTGTTAACTTTGTTAAATTCTTGTTAAAGTCCACCTGTGCATGCTCTCGAGGCCGCCATTTGGAAGCCAATTGATTTTTGGCACACCAGCCCATGTTTCCGGGTGGTCAGCGGTGATGCACAATAGATGCGACTTATACAGCGAAGCAACATATTTGTGTTTATTTTTTTTCACTTTATTAGACATATTTGGACTGATGCGACTTATACGGTGGTGCAGCGTGTACAGCGGCAAGTATGGTATCTGCCACTTTAAACGATTTTTAAAAGTCTGACTCCTTGGAAGCCAAATTTGAAGAAATATAGGATGAGACTAGACTTTTTCAAAAGACTACGGGTGCATTTTTTGTATTTGTTTAGCCACATGTTCAGTTTGTCTCTTTCTCTCCTTCATACTCTGACAGACTCATACTTGTCCTCTCGTCGCCTCTTTAATCCGACTGCAGGGACAAACAGACAAATAAATAAATAAATCTGTACCCATCTGTTTGAAGTTCTGTGACCTTGCATGTTTGTTCTTCAGAATAGTTTTATTTTTTATGCAGGGACCTTGCATGCTGACGTTCATCCTTTTTTTTTTTTTTTTTTTTTTTTTTTTTTTTTTTTTTTTTTTTTTTTTTTTTTTTTTTTTTTTTTTTTTTTTTTAGAATGACACCCGATAATATATTTATCACTGTTCAGGAATGTTTTAAATTTTCTCAGTAGGAAATTTATTCATACCGGACGAAAAAAATGTCTGCTTTAGGAAAATTTTTCTCTTTTTTTTTTTTTTTTTGTGCAAACCATCCACATTACGGTCGCTCTCAGCTCTTGTTAAGTGCTGGACAGTAAATGCAGCGCTCACATTTCATGCACGACACGTCCTCAGTGTCTAGGAGAAGGAGGAGGATTGTGCGTATTTGTGTGCGTGAGTGTGGCTTCAACTGAGGAGAGAGGGGGCAGGGAGGGAGAAACAGAGCGAGTACAGGAGAGGCGGAAAGCATCCTTGCTGGCTGTGGGGGTGCACGCAGGCCCGTGCGCATCCTTTTGTGTGCGTGTTGCGCAACGGAGACGTTCTCTGGCTCCACGAATGATGACGCCAGAGCAGAGCCGTCACAGTGACGAGGCAGGAGGAGGAGATGCGAGGTTGGACGCCTCTCTTCTTTCCTTTACCCTTGAAAGTAGCAGCTTGATTTTCCTTGAATGTTACATGTTTTTTTTTTTTTAAATAGCATTTAGTTTTCACATTTAGCAGATATCTGTTTGACATTTTTGGTCACGGTTTCTGGTTTTGCTGCAGCTGAGCATCAGTCGTCTTGCTCTCTCTCTCTCTCTCTCTCTCTCTCTCTCTCTCTGCTGACGGAGGAGTGAATCAGCTCCGACAGGCTGGTCTCCGCCCATCAGAGCAAAGCTTCACTTGTCTCCTCTCTCGTCATGGATGCAGGAGCTGGAGAGCAGCGTGGAAGGTTGGACCGATGACCTCACTTCCTTGTTCCTGCTGAGGGATTCCTTGGAGGGCGTGGTCAGCGCTGATGACATCACAGCCTTACAGGAACGCCTGCAGCTGCTGCAGCGCCAGTGGGAGGAGGTCTGCCACCAGGTAGACACACACGTTTTATCATCCTCTAATTTGAAATAAAATGTCTACAGAATTAATAGTGTGAATGTTTATGAAGCATTCACACTATTGTGATCCAGTTTTTTATCCATGTTTTTTTTTTACATCTTTCTTATTCCAAAATTTTTGTGCTATTTCAACAAATCATAAATCAAAACATTCAGCTTTCAGGACAATTCTGCTATGACTTTTGGTATTGGTGCACCTTTAGCTTATTAAGATATTTAGCTGTTTCTGCCACTTTTTTCCTCACAAAAAATGAATTGAGCTCATTTTACATCCTTCAGCTCTTTAGATCTGTTTACAACCTTTTACTGCTCCTTTCACATTGTGTTCTGCTTCAGCTTCTATCAGCTTCCCTGTGCAAAGTTAAACTTTTTTCAGCTACTTTCATCTAATTTCAGCTGTTTTGTGCTCCTTTCAGATTATTTCTGCTAACTGCAACATTTTTGTGCTTCTTCCAACTTATTTCTGTTAATTTCAGCTTGTTAGGCTCCTTTCAGCTTATTTCTGCTAGTTCCCATATTTTCTATTATTTCAGCTACAATTTAGCTGTTTTATGCTAATTAAATTTTTTTTCAGCTAATTGCACATGTTTTGTACTCATTTCAATTTTTTTCAGCTTAATTCAACAAAAATGTGCTCTCCCCACGTCCTTGTAATGCCAGCTTCTGTCTGATTTTTAGCTAATATTCAACTGGGGTTTTTGTTGTTGTTGTTGTTGTTGCAAATATCAGCTTTTTTAAGATAATTTCCACCTTTTATGCTCATTTCTGCTTCTTTCAGCCTAATTTGTCAAACATATTATTTCAGCTTTTTGTATACTAATTTAAACTTGTTCTATCTTTTCAGCAACTTTTTTTTTTTTTGCATTTTAGCTATTTTCAGCTGTTTTCAGAAAAAAAATGCATTTTTTGTGTTAATTTCTGCTACTTTCAACCCAATTATCTTTTTCTGCTAATTTGAGCTTGTTGTGTCCCTTCAACCTTTATTTTTATTTTTTGCTAGTTTCAGATTTTTTTTGCTTCTATTTAACCGTTTTTGTGTTAAATTTAGCATTTTCAGCTAATTCCACATTTTTAAGCTCATTTCAGCTCCTTTCACTTCCTTCTGGTAGTTTAAACGTCTTTTCTGCCTTTTCAGCTACTTTTCAGCTATTTCTTGCTAATTTCAGTTTTTATTTTATTTTTTTTAGTTAAAATTTAATTAAGCAAATATGTGTTCTTTCTGCTTTCTTCTGCTAATTTAGGCTCATTCTTCCATTTTAGCTACCGTACATTTCAGCATGTTTTTAGCTAATTTTAGCTGTTTTTCCAGCAAGTTCTTCAGCAATAAGTGTTCACACTGCATTTTTGCAGGAAATGCATTTCTCTATTGCTGTTTCTTAATATCGAGAAATAAATAAATACAAATGAAAATCAGTTTAAAAGGTGGAAAAGAAGTGTACTGTAGCAAACATAGTCCTACTAGTAGTGACTGAGCTGATAATGTCACATGCAGGGTCAAACATGGCTACCTAAAAGCATGCAGGTGAAATGTCTTAATAGAAAATATAGATGCAAAACTTCACAGCAGTTCAGTGCTACAGTGAAGTGTCCAGGGGTACAAGCACTGCAGTCCAGTGGTTAATTTGAGCCGGGTCCCGTCAGAACTAGATCCAGGAACTCTCTCATTTTGACTTGGCGTGTTCCATACCATACACCAGCTCATGCACATGCTCCTGCCAAGCGGAGACACGGACTGCATGTCCCACGGGGATGAGCGTCTTCATCCACCTGCAGAAGCTAGGCATGTCAGCTTCACCCAGCTCCCTGCAGACAGGGCACGTTTTACACACAGGAGCGTCTCCAGACAGCTTTGCAGGACGCACGTACAACTGCTGATGTGTCACAACTCCTGCATATATGAACGCAGTGCATAACATTTTAGAGATAATTAACTAAAAAAGCTTACAGTAAAAAATAAAGACAAGTGATATATTTGATGTGTATAGGACGCTTGACAGCATCAGAGCTGCTCTATTCACTGCTCTCTAAAATAGTCATTTCAATCCAACCTTTGTTTATACAGGTTGTTCGTGTCATTGAGCCTCGAGGACTCGTTTACAGTTCTTCAAAACGTGTCTCCTGTCCAGAACCTCACCTCGTTTCCTCCTTTGTGCCCGCAGGTTTTCTTGCGCCGGCAGCAGGTGAGCGAGAAGCTGAACGAGTGGGCCGTTTTCAATGAGAAGAACAAGGAACTGTGCGAGTGGCTCACCCAGATGGAGAGCAGAGTCTCTCAGAATGGAGACATCAGCATTGAAGAGATGATTGAAAAGCTGCGCAAGGTCATTTCCACAAACCGTCCTCGCCTAAATTTACCTTACGACCCGTGCGTTGGGGAGGACCAAGAGGTTTTATGGCACTCGTGTTGTTTTATTTTATCAGGACTATCAAGAGGAGATCGGTGTAGCTCAGGAAAACAAGCAGCAGCTGCAAGCGATGGGCGAGCGTCTGGCCCGGGCCAGTCAAGACAGCAAGGCAGCCGAAATTCAGCACAAACTCAGCAAAGTCGGCGAGCGCTGGCAACACCTGCTGGACCTGATCGCAGCCAGGTGGGTGCAAAGGACTAATTGGACTCCTGTAAATATAAAAAGTGTTAAAAGTTTATTTTATAGCAGAGCTTGTGTTTATCAGAGGATCATGTCGTCCACAGAAAATGAGCTAAACGCTACATTAACCCTGTTAGAGCTTCAATATCTGATTGTTCCTGCGCTGTAACATTTCAGGCATGTGTTGGCCCTGCTCCATGACAAAGAGGGGGATTTTTCTTTCCCACAATGCCGTTGAGGCATTTCCTGTTTCTTGCTGGTGTCAGTGGGACATCCATTCACTCTGAGCGGAGACCATTTCACATTTCTTCTCCGCGGACTTCTTTTCTGACGTTTCCCTGGCCTTCCGAACGCGCGCGCGCCAGAGTCGGAGCGGGTTCATAAAGTTCATAGACTTTAGTCTACGTTTGAAATAAAATTAAATTAAAACTTTGGCTCCTTTTCTGCAAAGTGACCCGACCCAAAGTTTGACTCCCAGCTGTCGCCCGGCTGTCGCCCTCTGGGACTGCACTGGAGGAGGAAAGAGAAGGAGGGGGGTTGTTTCTGACCTCATCCAGGCAGCTGCACCTTCTTTGTCCTTTATTTCCTCCTCATTCTAAAAAAAAAAAACAATAAGAAAAAGAAGTTGCTGTGATTTATAGCGTTCTTGTCCTTTTGCCCCACTTTGTGGACAAACCGTTTCTTGAATTTGAAACTTTTAAGCCGATTTGTGGGTTTAAGTGAATTCTCGTGGAAGAATACTTTTCTAGAAAGCGTTACGCCGGTCGGTGCCTGTTCACCCCCACACCCTCGTGTGTTTACTGCTTGATATTCTGACACAGATCAGCGCTGCAGCACATGCCTCTGACTGTACGGCTTGTTTTAGAAGGACCCACATTTGTCACACACACACACACACACACACAGAGGCCTGTTGGCGGGTTTCTTTTTTTAACTCTGGACAGCTCCAGTTGACCAGTCAGAGTTTTTCCACCCCGCCTCTACCTGCTGGCCCGACCACTCTCTGCTCACAGGCGTTAGACAGAGCCCTGCGTGGAGCTCGCGCACGAAACAGAGGAGTGTTGGGACCCACGTACTTCCTGCCTTTTCCTTCGTCTTCGGGAACCCCCACTCCCCCATGGTTTTGGATTTCGAAACGGACGGCATGGCGGAGCGTTCGAGCGACGAGGAGGATTATCTGCCGCGCTGCGACTGCGACGTCAACAGGCAGGAGGGGTTTGATGTTTTGACGCGTCAGTGAAAGGCTCTGCAGCCTCGTGAAACCTTCAGACTCTCAGCTGTGACCATGCAGGGCCGCTGGTTCTTAATCTCTCTCTAAAACAGGGCTGCTCAACTGGTGGCCCGTGGGCCAGTTCCAGCCCGCGGGTGGTTCTGGGTTTTGGGTTCTGTTTATTGCATTTATGATTCAATGCAATAAAATAAACTAATTTAAAAGGTAACAAACGTTGGTTTATTTGCATAACGACTTTAATCGCTGGATGTCCGGCCCCTGAGCAGTTTAGTTGAACAGCCCTGATCTAAACATATTACTCTGTTGTGATTTTGTTGTTGCACCGTGTGCTACAGGGTCCAAATATTTCTTTTCAGACAGTTTAGCTTTTGATTAAATCTTTCTTTCGGCCTCATGATATTTTCCAGCCTGTTGTGGAAGGTGTTTAGAATAAGCTCCCAGTGCTTAAACAAGTGTCGCCAGCAGAGAGGAGGTGAAAATCATGTCCGAGCCGCTGAGATTTACAAACAATATATGTCAGTCATTCACAGCTGGAGTTTGAAGGGATGCAGATGTTTGTGAATGAAGCCGTCTACGTTTTCACGCGTCTTCAGCTGCATGCTGCGCTGTGTGAACCGAACACGTTCTGGGATTCTTATGCATAAAATATTACAAACAGTAAACGACTTCCAGTGATTTAATTCAGTCCGTTTTGGTCTGTCGCAACAAGGAAAGTGCAGATTCTCATGTCGCACTCAAGGCGGTTACACTGGACAAACACTTAAAAAAATTTTTTTTATCCATTTCTCAGGCTTTGGTCATCATCTTAGTCAATTTATCTGATTTATTGCATCAGTATATATAGAACTTATAAAAGATTTCAGTTCTCTTCTGTTCAGATTATATTACTCCAATTCACTGCTTAAGTTATCCTATCCACTTTCAATACAGTTGTAAAAAATTGCCTTTTTTAAACTATCTGTAGTGTTTAAGACATATTTTTGTTCTTTCATCATGTTTAGTATATCTTTTATAGTGAACAACATTAGTATTTTATATACTGTATAAAACTATATGCAAATAAACAGGAGAAACTTATAGCTTTTTATGTGTCAAGCATCGATATCAGCTCTGGTTGACGTTTATTTTCTCAGGGGTTAAGTTAAAGTGGGATCTATGACTAACGAGTTGTTTTGTGCGTTGACTCTGACTTCATGAGTTTTTTTATTTTTCCTCTCCAGGGTGAAGAAGTTGCGGGAGACCCTGGTGGCGGTGCAGCAGTTGGACAAAAACATGAGCAGCCTGCGCTCTTGGCTTTCTTGCATCGAGGCCGAGCTCTCCAGGCCCATCGTCTACGACACGTGCAACAGCCAGGAGATTCAGAGGAAACTCAACCAACAGCAGGTGAGTCATCACACACACACACACACACACACACACTGACCTGGCTCACGTACAAAAACATTAGCTCTTTTCACACACCAACAAAATATCTGCCTTATTCTTGGCGTTTTGCAGAAACTGATCAGTCTGGTTCATGAGTGATGATGCAACTTCTAGGTGGACATTTTTTAATTAAAACAATTAACAGCAGATTTGTTTTTATGTGTTTCTAAATATTGAATTACAGCAGACACTTGAGTGGTGACTCGTGGATCGTCTAGATGTTTGTTTACTGTTGGTGTCAGCTGAGGTCCTGCAGCCGTGATGCTGCTCTATATCTGGACTCGTTCATGAGTCTCCACTGACCTACTTCTTCTGCAGAGGGAGAACGCTCCACGCTTTAATGCTGCTTAACGAGAAGAAGGCATTTTTTTACTTTAGGATTAATTAGCAGCGTTTAAGATCTTTATTTACCGTAGAACAGAGGGAGACGTGTGTGTGTGGAGCTAATCTTGAGTTAATGATTTGCGTGTTTTATCAGGAGCTGCAGCGGGACATAGAGAAGCACAGCACGGGCGTGGCGTCGGTATTGAACCTGTGTGAAGTGCTGCTGCACGACTGCGACGCCTGCTCCACCGAGACGGAGTGCGACTCCATCCAGCAGGCCACCAGAGGCCTGGACCGACGCTGGAGGAACATCTGCGCCATGTCCATGGAGAGGAGGCTCAAGTTAGTTCCACGTTAAATTACACAGTAATCCAAACGCACGGTCCTTCAGCTCTGGAGACGTTCTTCTGACGAGCGTTAGAACATGCTGCTGTCTCAAACACAGTCACGTGTTTTAGAGCTCATCCCTCTCACGTTGATGTTTTTGTCCCTTTGCAGGATTGAGGAGACGTGGAGGCTGTGGCAGAAGTTTCTGGATGATTACTGCAGGTTCGAGGAGTGGCTGAAGACCTCGGAAAAAACAGCAGCTCTGCCCAACTCCTCTGGAGTCCTGTACACCGTGGCTAAAGAGGAGCTCAAGAAGTTCGAAGTGCGTGTTTTGAAAAGAATCGTTAAAGCCGTGCGCGGATCTGTTGTGTTGGCCTTGGTTGATTAGCTGTGGCGGCCATCTTGAACTGTGCTGACTCCCAAATGTTAGTGAGTTGTAGATGTACACCCAGTGATTATTTGTTTAGAGGTTCACTGAATTCTTTCCACTGGTTCGTGAGATATTTTGCTAACAGACAGACTGAGTTAACTTCAATAGCTAAAGGCTATTTTTTCAAGCAGATCTTGAATAATCAGTTGTGGTGCTTTGCCACTGTCTCAACTCTCATCCGTTCTGCACCACACTGAACCAGTTAAGGGCCTGCCCACTGTCAGTACCCGCGCCCAGTCAGCCTGGTTTACGGGTCCATCTTGTTCACGCTCCGAGGTGACAGTTTTGACACCAGCAGACAGAAACTGTTGATTGACCAGCGGAGCTTCATCACTGGACGACCTGCCCAGCAGACCTGTTAAATCTGAACCTCCATTTCCTCTCTGGTCGTGTTCAGTGTGCGTTATTTTGCCTCGTTTCTGGTATGGAAGCTCCAGAAATGGTGCCGTGGACCAATGACGAGGTCCAGACCTCCCTAACTTTACTGGTCGATGTTAGGATTCCACGTGCGACGGACGGCGCCGCAAGAAACGAGCGCATTTACAGAGAGATATCTGAGATGACGGAGCAGCTTGGCTACACCCAGACTGACGAGCAGTGCCGACATAAGCTGAAACAATTGACGTCTGGTTAAGGAGCGCATCAGGCGGAATGGCTCCAACACAAATGACCTGTTACGATACCGCACACTTAGCTTTGACCATCTCACCCACAGAGCGGGGAAACAAGTCGCAGTGGCCAATCGCCTCCACCTGAGAAGAAGCGATGAGACGATTTAGTGTTCAGAGTATGTGTTAGGAGTGACTCTCAGCTACTACCACGTAGCATTTTAGCTCAGTGTGTGTAAAAGTGACTTGGTTCTAGACATATTTGTGTTTAATTAGGTCATTTAGCTGTGGCGGCCATCTTAAATTGAACTGACTCCAAAAGTTGATCAGTTGTGGACGCACAGCCGTTGATTATATTGTGGTAGTTTCATCCTGTGGTTTGTGGGCTATTAACACGATAGACATGTGAACACACGCCACTCTCCTCAGTGGAGCGGTGTAGATGTTTAGAATGTAAATTCATGTGCATGAAGTTTTCATATAATCAAAGATAAATGCAAAGAAGCTGTACAGCAGCAGAGACAGGACATGAACCAGAGGGGGAGAGGTGTGTCTGGGGGGGGGGGGTGCTCAGCTGCTGCAGGCCGTCTCTGCACATTCCTGCAGAGCGTGTGGTCTGGACCAGCGTCACATGTCGGATTTATTCACGACTTGGAGATAAAGTCCACTTAACGCTGTAAGGCCGAACGTGTTAAAGCAGATCTAGAAAATGAATTTCTGCAGATTTCATCATCTGATTATAAGAATTTATTTTGTGGTTTTATTCATGTTAAAGCTGAAAACCCACTTCCTCAATGTGTGCTCTCTGTAGACTCATTATGTGTGTTTGTTTTGACTCAGGCCTTCCAGCGTCAGGTGCAGGAATGTTTGACCCAGCTGGAGCTCATCAACAAGCAGTACCGCCGCCTGGCCCGGGAGAACCGGACAGACGCTTCATGCCGTCTCAAAGAAATGGTGCATGATGGGAACAGGAGGTGGGATAACCTGCAGAAAAGAGTAGCTGCCATCCTGCGCAGACTTAAGGTAGGATGTTTTCTTCAAAGTTTTGTTTCAGATCATCATTTTTTGTTAGAGCTCCGGTAGATTAAACATCTGCCACGTGCTTTTAAAGTACGACAGGTGTGTTCACGGGTCTGTCTTTGTTTGAACAGCACTTCATTGGTCAGAGGGAGGAGTTTGAGACGACGCGGGACAGCATCCTGGTGTGGCTCACTGAGATGGACCTGCAGTTAACCAACATCGAGCACTTTTCTGAGTGTGACGTTCAGGCCAAAATAAAACAGCTCCGGGTGAGAACAGACTCATTTTATTATGAACTGGTCCTTTTCTTTCTTTATATACAGTATAAATATAAATATATATATAATTTTTATTTTTATTTTATGTTTTGCGCAGGCCTTCCAGCAGGAGATTTATCTGAACACAGCAAAAATCGAGTTGGTGTTCAGGCAGGGCGAAGCGCTGATCGAGAAGAGCGAGCCTCTGGACGCCGCCGTCATCGAGGAGGAGCTGGAGGAGCTGCAGAGATACTGCCAGGAGGTGTTCGGACGAGTGGACCGATACTACAAGAAGCTAACGCGGCTACCTGTAAGAAAAGACACAAACGTTTAAACCTGTTTTTAATGAGGAAGTTCTGAAAGACGGAGAACGACTTGTCCCGTCTGTCTCTCCCAGCTGGCGGACGACGAGCTCGATGGTTCAGACCGAGAGCTGGACATGGAGGACAGGGGAGACCTCACTGAGATGCAGTGGGGTGAGGCCTCCTTGCCTCGGACGTCCAGCCGTCCGCCCTCAGGCGCGGTGGCGGACATCATTCGGGCTGATCGCTCGGGTCGAGACACCCCGGCCAGCGTGGACTCGATCCCCTTGGAGTGGGACCACGACTACGACCTGAGCAGAGACCTGAGCAGAGACCTGGAGAGTCCCGGAGGGCGGGGGGAGAGAAGCCGAGGGCCCGAGGACGAGTATCTGAGGACGTCAGCGGCGGTGCTCTCAGGTTGGTTCTCGCTTCGTCCACTCGCTCTTTTCCTAACTGGACTCATTTTAAAAAAAACTGATTTGTATATTTTATTTTTATTTATTTAAATTTCTCACTGAATTGTGCATCTAACAGGAGAGCAAGTTCAAGTTACGATCAGAAGTATTAGTACTACTGTAAAACTACTAGTACTACTAGTAGAAATATACTACTAATAATGAATTTAAAGGCGACAAAGTTGTTAATTTGTTCATTTATCTAACACAAGCCCGGCATTCCACAAAGATCTGAAGAAACAACCAAAAAGCAGAGATGCTTCTATAACGGCCGCATGTTGTCACAGATTGTGAAAAGTTCTTCGGTGCCACTTTACAATAAGGCTCCTTTTATAGATGGCTAATAAATACAGTAGTTTATAGATACTCTGTTAATTCCTCTATAAACACTTTATAAATCATTAACAACTGCTTATTTTGCATTAATTAAGGACGAGAAAAGACAAAACTGAGCAGTTTGTTGCCAAATAGTGAGGCAAATCTGTTTCAACTATAGATTTCATTTAGAGTTATTTTCAACATTTCAGATTACTGTACTTTGTAAGTACAATAAGCATTTGTAAACCTAGTTCTTTAGCGTGTAATATTGGACTTTATCACTGCATTACAAGGATCTACAACTAATATTATATTCTAAAAAAAATGTTTTACAAATGTTTTTTGTGCTTACAAGGCAGTAACTTAGTCTGAAATGTTGAATATAACAACTCTAAATGAATTTTATTTATTTATTTATTTGTTTATTTTGTTCATTCATTTCATTTCAATTAAAACAAAACTTATTCAATACAAATAAAATAAGATACATATAAAATGAAAGGCAGCAGAAGAAGAACGAATTCTTATCATATTCTTAACATAGAAATGTATAGGTGAACAGTTTTGTCTCTTTCTCGCCCTTAATTAATGCTTAATAAGCAGTTATTATTGATTTATAAAGTTTTTATAAATTAATTAATAACCTATCTATAAACTATTTATTACCCATCTTTAAAGGGAGCCTCTATTGTTAAGTGGGACCAGTTTTTTTTTTTTTTTTTCTAAAACTCAGTGCATCTGAAATTAGTTTAGCCAGTCAATGCCAAAAAAAAAGATGCAAGCATGCAGAATTACAGCTAGATACTTTAAACTGTTCTACTATTATACACTGATTTACTAACAACAATCAGTTTCAAGCACCTAATCTGTAAAGATAAAAGTCGTCTGGTTCCAGTTCAGCTGCAGACTCCATATTGCTTCAAGTGCAGCTACTATTGTTGGTGTTTGGTTGAATTGGTGCACGTTCTGTCATTAGAAAACAGACAGAAATCTAAATTCAGAGACGGTAAAGGTTCAGATTTGTGTCGGCTCGTCCTGCTTTGTCTCTCTGACTGTCTCCATCAGGCCTCCAGTGTAAGTGGTGTATGTTGTGTGTTTCTTCCCACCCAGATGTAATTATCCCAGAGAGCCCAGAGGCCTATATAAAACTGACCGAGAACACTTTGAAATCGTCTTCTGGTACGAAACAGCACGAGTCAGTGGAGCATGCCATCATCTTTGTGTTGTTTTTAACAGATGCTTGTTAACCACACTTTGAGTTATCATTCACACCGGATGCTCCGCCTTTCATCGCTGCATGTGAAAACGACCATATGAAAAGACGTTGCTTATTTTTCCTCATCGATTCCATCGCTAATCAAATCTGTGTGCAAAACCTTTTCCCTGTTTCCATTGTCGCACTAACGCACGGCGATCCAGCTTCATTTTACAACAACGCCATGCGAGCAGTAACTTCTGTAGTCACCTAAGCTGTGTGTGGTTTGGGGGTGCAGGGGAGCCGGGTCAGCTGGAGGCCAGTCTGAGACAGCTGGACCAGGCTCTGGACGCAGGACGCTACCACCTCCAGCAGAGGGAGGCCGCTGCCAACCGCTCCAGCCCCGACGTCGACTCCACGTACATGGGCTACGTACGTTTTCTGTCTAAAGACGTTATTTTAAGGTAAACTTATTATTATTTTTTTTTTTTTAATAAACACGTGTCGCCTGTCTGATCGTCACAGATGCGTCTGATGGGAGACTGTCGAGGCAGCATCGAGGCAGCGAAGAGAGCAGAGGAAGAGCTGACCGAAGACGAGGATGACATGACGGGTCTCACCAACCCCACCGGTACAGACGCACAGAACGCAGGTCAGTCTCACACACAAACACACACACAGAACAGATTATTTTTACTATTGCAATCTTTATTTATCCATCTCCTCTGGACCTTCAGGTGTTATTGAGCGCTGGGAGCTGGTCCAGGCTCAGTCTCTTAGCGAGAAGCACCGACATAAACAAAACCTGCAGCAGTGGCAGCAGCTGATTTCAGATCTGCAGACCACGAGGGCCTGGCTGGGTCAGTCAGAGGCCGAACTGAGCCGACTGCGAGGGCTGGACGCCAGCACCAACATACACAGCATCCAGCAGAGGATCAAGAAGCTCAAGGTTTGTTTAGTGTTCATCTGTTTGTGTCTGCAACAATTTAAAACAAAAAAAAACATGAAAACTATTTAAAAGAAAACAACTTTTAATTATTAGGAGCTTCTGCTGAATTGTAATTAAAGGTTTTTGGTTATTTGTTTTAATCTGTTGGACCAAATTTGTCATCCTCGCTCACGTTTTCCTGTTCTTTGTCAGTGTATCATCAGATGTGCATAAAATGTTACACTTGAGGGCAAAATTTGTCCTTCAGGACACTTAAACTGAAACGTGCCAGTGTCTCGTGCAATCAAGACACCAATCCTTCATCTACTATTCTTTCTGCTGCATGCTCATATGTCAGCGCCTCATCTGTTCTCAGCTTCTGTTATCTAGTAGCACCATAAATATGTCTCCGCACCTCTATAAATACACCCTGCTCTGATGTGGCCTCCACTCAGGAGCTGCAGAAGGGAATGGAAGCTCACAAGTCAGAGGTCCTCTCCATAAACTTGAGCAGCGCAGACTTCCTCCAATCAGAGCCCGACTCCGAGGAGGCCTGGGAGCTGCGGGACCGGCTGAAGGAGATGAACTCGCGCTGGGATCGACTCGGCGCCTCGCTGGAGGACTGGCGGGAGGAGCTGCAGAGGGCGCTGATGCAGTGCCAGGTAGTGAAAGTGGCTGCAGCATGATAACTGTGGCTTATAGTACAAAACATTTATTTACCGTAGTTTTCGTCATACACGTCGCACCGCCGTGCAAGTCGCATCTGTTATGCATCACCTTTGACACGTTTTGTTATGTGTCATCAATGACCACCTGGAAACATGTGCCATAAATCAGCGGGCTGCCAAACGGCGGCCGCAGAAGCTATTATTTGTTTGCTCGACATTATAGCAAAGATGTGTCTCAGTTGAACTTTTCCTTGATAAATGCACTTTAGTGGTCAAATCAGCTGCATTTCGCTTGGGTGACACAGCGAAATGCAGCTGATTTGACATTTGATTTCCAGAGCGAGAAGAAGGTGCTTGGTATGGCAAGCCAAGTGTCTCATTAATAGCCACTTTTACCCTTTAATGAGACACTTGGCTTGCCATATTACTCGAGGGCCCTCTAGTGGCTAAACATGGTAGTGTTCAATATTTTCCATGTCAGAATGAATGAACTCATCAGATCTCAGCCAAATATTGTTAAAAATATGGGGGAATAAACATAAATAAGTTGCTTTGGTGTATAAGTCGCACGACTTGCAAATTTATGCAAAAAAGTGCAACTTATACGGCGAAAAATACGGTAAATATAAATGTCAACGGCGTGCAGCTGCATCAAAATGTAAACACAAGGCTGTAAAATTTCTGCAGCTGAAAAGGTTACTTAAATAATCCACGACAAAAACGTTTCTTTGCACAAAATCTCATGATGTAACTTTTCACGACGAACACCTTTATTCATCCTCAGAACGACTTGTTTTTTGTAACAAATGTGACTAACAGGAAGTCGGTGTGTTTTTTCCAGGAGTTTCATGAGATGAGTCACGGTCTGCTGCTGTGGTTGGAGAACATCGACCGCAGGAGGAACGAGGTGGTGCCCGTCCCTCTGAAAGCGGACTCCAAAACGATCCGAGCTCATTACGAAACACTGACGGTGTGTTTGTGTGCAGAGATGGTTTTATGTGCTGTGATGATCACTGTTCAGTCTGAAAACCATGTGTCTGTTCTCTGTACATAAGGGGAGAAGAAGCTGATTGTTGACCATCGTGGATCTACTCCTGTTTGTTTCTCCTCCTGCAGCAAATCAAGCGTGAGCTGCTGGACTCGGAGCAGAAAGTCTCCTCCCTGCAGGAGCTGTCGGCGCAGCTGCTGGTCAACACCAAACCTCAGGGCGAGCATGCGCCGGCTCAGAGCACCGAGTGTCTGGAGGCCCGGGAGAAGGTCCATGTTATCTGGAACCGGCTGAGGCTTCTGCAGAGGGAGGTCAGCTCAGATCTGGAGGGGCTGAAGAGGAGACTGGAAGCTGTGGACACCCAGCAGGTCCGACGAGCGCAGGTCAACTGCAGCTCAGGCTTCTTCTTGTTGCTCTTTTCATTTCCTCATACCTGAGCTTTAAAGCTGTTGTCCATTTTCAGGGTTGCTTATCAGGACTAACCGGAAAACTAGAAATCTGTGGATCCACAAGTCATGGACCAGAGAAGACCGTCCAAAGCCACAAACAACCGGTAATGTTATTAATCTTTAAATCCAGGGGGGCTTTTGTGCTCAGTCGTTAAAATAATCAATCACCTCCTAATCAAATTTTAGTAGCTATTACCACTCCTTTATTCTTGAATGAAACGTTTTCTTTTTGCAAGCACATTGTCAACGTGTAGAGAAAAACCTGTTGCCGTGCACCCCTCCCACCGCTCTGTTTATGAAATGTTTTCGCTGACCCTCCTCCCCCTGCACTTGGCTGCTGAAAGTTACAAGAAAACCTGGCTTTTCATTTAAAAGTTAATTCAGTTCAGTTTATTTCTATAGCACCAAGTCACAACAGAAGTCATCTCAGGGCGCTGAACAGAAACATTCATATATAATTCATGTATAAAATAATAATTTAACATTATCTGAGGAGCAGACTGCTTTGGGTTTAACTCCATCACAGAACTCTCATCTTGAGCAAGTGTGAAGGCAACAGTGGAAAGGAAAAACTCCCTCATGAGGAAGAAACCTTTAGCAGAACCAGAACCATCTGCTTCGACCAGCTGGGTTTGAGAAGAACAGATACACAATGGCAGGGCCAGGTTAAGATAGAAATAATATCAAATGAAAACTATTCAATTTTAACAAATTGTTTAAGGAAATTAGGTCAGTTTGTCCTCTAGTAGTCTAAGCCTATAGCAGCATAACAAGTCATCCCTAACTATAGGATTAAAAAAAAAAAAAAAAAAAAAAAAAAGGAAAGGAAAGTCTTAATCCCAGTCTTTAAACTGGACAATGTGTCAGCCTCAAGGACAGAAACTGGAAGTTGGTTCCACAAAAGAGGAGCCTGATAACTGAAAGATCTTCCTCCCATTCTGCTTTTGGAA
>JARVGV010000192.1:20654697-20669113 GCA_031762435.1 Hypsolebias longignatus | reverse complement strand
AGAGGTTTTTGGCATTTCTCCTTTTTCTGTGTGGAATGATACGTGGCATTGAACCCTCACATAGTTTTAAAAAAACAGAGCATCCACCGCGCACACACACACGCACACACACACGCCTGCAGAGCTCACTATCTCTGAATGTTTGCGCTCAGATGTCTGTGTTGTGCTCGTGCTCGTGTGTTTGTGTGCAGGTTTTATTGTGACTCCTTTGATCCCTCTCTTTGATTCACTTCTGTTTGCTCTAATCTTGTCTTTTATCTTTTATCTTTTTTTTTTTCTCTCGTTCACTTGAACAAAACCGCGCTCGTATTTTCAATCAATTCCTTCAAATTCCAGACTTGAAAGATAATTCTTGGCTCAGAAATTTTCACTTTTGTTTGGGTCTTCCTGCAGCCGGAGCCGATCACCAGGCGCCGCTGGCTGCGTTTCCTCCCGTTCTGACCTTCCTGATGGCGCCTCCTCCTCCTCCTCCTCCAAGAACCAGTCCTTCCTGCTTCGGGTCTTTAAGGCTGCACTCCCTGTCCACTTGCTCCTCCTGCTCCTCATCGGCCTGGCCTGTCTGGTTCCTATGACGGAGGAGGACTACAGCTGCCACCACGCCAACAACTTCGCCCGCTCCTTCCATCCGATGCTGCGCTACACCAACGGACCACCGCCCATATGAGGAGACGAAGGCTTTACCATCTTCTCTGACTCCTGTGAATGTTTCCTCCTCACCTTGTGCCAGCCAGCTGAAAACTTGACCCGCGTTATGAAGTAATTCAGTAATATGAAGACTTTTCACATTAACGCTGCACATCCTCCTCTCACATTAACCCTTTAAAAAAAAACATTCATCGCCAGAGCGCTCCTCCTCAGTCCAAATATTTCTTGTTTTAACCTAAATGTGTATATTTTTAAAGTTTCTGATAAAAGGTGTGAAAAGATTAAAAAAAGAAATACTATTTATATTATTTATGTTGGGAGCCAAAGTTAGCTGTGCTTTTCGTCCATGATATATCCAGTGCTGCTAGTATTTATTTAACGTTCAATCAGCTAATGTCTTGTTGGCACTGATGAGGCTAAAGCCCCACCACGAGTGGGTGAGGGTGGGGTGTTGAACCTGTAAACTGTAGAGTAGGCTTGCAGTCTGAGTAGCAATTATTCAGTCTGGGTGTGAAGAGTTTCATTCCAAAATGACACGTTTGAAGAACTGCTCAGACAAAAAGTAAAAGGACTGAAACGGCACAAAAACCCTCTGAACAATATACTGTATACTGATTTTAAAAATGAAGTGAGGATAAAGAAAAAAAAACTGAGCTAACTGACAAAGGTACGACCACGGATTCTCGTCATGCGTTTTCTTCTTAAATTCAGTATTTAACTAACGGGCGAGACGGATTTAAAGCCACAAACTTGCTCTCCGTCGTCCGCTCTGTATATTTTTGTTGAAGAAGCCTCTGAGAAGGAGGCAGTTATTTTTTTATCTTTCTGTTTGAGCATGCACTTGAAACCCTCCTGAAGCCAAGCAATCACTGGTCGGTCGTGTTTTAGTCGAAGAAGACTGTGACGTTAGCGTAGTGCGCTTTGTAATAATCGCCTAATCATTTCTGCCTCCGTGAGATGCGAGAATCACAGCAAAAAAATAAATGTTATTTATGTATGTACAGTTTGCTAATTCAGGAAGATTACTCTCTTTTACAAATAATAAAACATGAAGTATTTACGTTTGTTTGTAAGTTTGATTTTTGGAGGATTAAAAACAGCACGGAACAAGCTTTTCCCCCAACTTCTGCTTTTATTTACAAGCACAGTAAATATTTGATATGTGGTGTCCAGTTT
The DNA here is from genome assembly GCA_031762435.1 of Hypsolebias longignatus. Lineage (NCBI taxonomy): Eukaryota > Metazoa > Chordata > Actinopteri > Cyprinodontiformes > Rivulidae > Hypsolebias > Hypsolebias longignatus. Next base: position 20,667,292 of record JARVGV010000192.1, on the reverse strand, counting down.
GGCTGGATTTCCATTGAACTTGGCTCAAGTGGCTGTTTCCCACACATGTATCTGCAACATCAATCAACCCAAGATTACACTGTAATTAACATTTCTTTTGCCACTTTTATCCTTTGCAACTTCAATCTTACAGCAATTCAAACTTTACTTATAAAAGAAATGTATGTATTTTATATTTGTAACTTTAAATGTGTTGATGAAAGTGCTTTAACCATCAGCTAGGTTCAATAACCTAGTATAAAGTCTAAACATGTCCCCCCCCCCCCCACCACCACCATTTTCTTGCGTCATTAGACCAGATATGAAACAAGCAGTCCCCAAATTAGAAAGAAAAGCTCAAGTAGCTCATCAAGTAGAGCGAAAACTATTCGCAAATATTAAATCAAACAATCTCTGCTTTGTAAGTGGTTGGCTGGCTGGTTCTCTAATTCAAATCCGATTGGAGGCAATGTGTTCAACATAATGGTACTTCCAGTTTTCTGTTAACAATGGTGTACCACAAGGTTCAGTTTTAGGACCCACTCTCTTCACAATCTACATAATGTAGGTCAGATCATTCCTGATGCGTCCTTACATTTCTACGCCGATAAACCAAAGGGATGTGATCAAACAGCAACAAAAAAAAAAAAAAAAAAAAAAGAGGGGAAAAATGCATATATGCATGTTTCTTTTGGATGTTTACCCTCTTTATTTTTTCTATTTTTTTAAGTACTGTATTAGTGTAAAGAGAGGCCTGCTTTGACTGTCATAATCAGGAAAATACATGTGATATAGCTTTGAAATGTTATCTACTATTGAAAATGTTAATAAAAATTAAAGGGGTAAAAGACAAACAAGGTCTAACGGGAGGCTTTGAGGTCGAAGGTCGAGCAGGAAACACTCCAGCTGAGGTTGGAAACTGCTGCTAAAATCCTCGTGCGCTGGATGGATGAAGGAGAGATTCGCTCTTTTCCTGTCACATTACGAGGACAAAGTGTGATTTGGTGAATTTGTTGACCAAAGATGTCTCAAAGGGTTTTTTTTGTTTGATGTGGTTTAAATTAAACGGCTGGTCACATTTTTGTTTTCAGACCACTGCATCTTGGGAAAGATTGACTTTTTTTTTCTAGCTTTTGTTTTCATCACCCTGAAGATCAAAGCACAGATAACATTTCAGTAAATGTTACTAAAACCCTCTGTAACCACTGGATGAAATTTAATTAAACTTGCAGAAAGTAATCAATGAGCGTTATCCTGATTCAAGATGGCCACCACAGCCACTTAACCTTAAAAAAAGAAAAAGACTAACTCAGTCAGTTTTACAAATATTGAGCTAAGGGCTAAGAGATTTTGCATAAACGTTAGCAAAATATCTCATGAACTGCTGAGCGGATTTGAGTGAAGCTTTTAGGACAAAATCACTGAATACACCTCTAAAACTGATTGTCGGAGCCACCCAAATTCAAGATGGCCGTCACAGCCAACTGCCTTTAGAAAACATAAAAATGTTCTAACTCGGCCTTTCATCTTGTTCCAGCATGCGTTGAACCTTACAGGAAGCAGCTTTATTAAATATTAAGGGAGGTGCGTTTTTGTCCCTGCAGTGGTTTGACGTGATTCCTCAGCCGGAAGTGTATTTTTGTTTTTTTTTAACTGTTTGTTGCATGATTGTCTCTTTTATATCGGACCATGGGGGTCCAGCTGGTTGGGGCCTTCACTCTCGGCATGGATCAATTTGGAAAGTGTTTAGTTTGTCAACAGTTTACATCCAGATTCCAGGAAAAGCAGCCGAGTAATCAATATTAATAAAACAACCATTTGTTTAATGAGGAAAAAATCAGACAGATGTGCTGCGGGTGCATACAGATGATTAAGATCCCTTTTATTTTGCGACCAGATGTTCTACACACAAATGCTTCGTATAAGGCAACAAAACGCTCCGTCACGTTGAAATTGGACGTCTTCTGTCAACTCGTAAACAAAAAGCGACAGCAGATCCAGCCCAGCTCAACGTGCGCTCACTGGGTTAGAGAAAAACGAGCCGCAGTTTGTTAAAGCGTCAGAACCAATCCATGCCGCACATTAACAAACGCTACTCTCACTCTCCCTGCAGCCTCAAAGCTGAAAACATGCATGCACACACTCACAAATGTGCACGTATTTAACACATAAATTGAGAGGAAAACGAAGCATTGGGAACAAAGGTCCTGTACACAGAAAATTACAGATAAAACATTCAATCTTAGCTTCCTTAGCATGTGATCAGTGCTCTCACTGCGGTTAATCCGCCTGAAGTTCATCACATTTCAGCCACGGCTCATTTCAAAGTGATGAATTGACCCAAATAAGGTTAACGTGTAATTATCTTTTTTTTTACGCAAAAGTAAAAATAATGCCCATCCACCCCTTCGATCAAAGAGGAAGTGCACTTTGGTCGACAAAAAAAAAAAAAAATTAGCTGCTCATTTCAAACTGTAGCTGCGCTAACAGAGTGCCACGATACGACCAAACAACCGGCTGGCTCGGAAAATTAGAAGCAGTTCTGAAAAGCTGCAAAAGAACAGAACAAATTAAGAACCACAGGTAATCAAGGGATAGTTCAGGTTTTTTTCAGTCGTGGGGCCAGGACCAAAGTGGATCACCGCCGTCTTTAAAACGATTCAAATCTCAAAAGTTTCATCGCAGCCCGAGCAGAAACATATTCCTGTCAGGTGCCGCTACAAGTAGCTGCTGCTACCATCTACAGACACTCACAGATACGTAAATAAAAACATGTTTATAAAATAACCCTCAGATGAACAATTACATGTTTTTGAGTCCACTTTGATTTTGGCCCTGCTGGGGCTAGCCATTATCTTGTCATTCTGGTTAAAATTAAACCATTTCTCCAACTGAGCTCTTAAAAAAAAAAAAAAAAAGCTATCTACAACAGGTAAGATACTGATTGTTCGTAACAGTACCCCACTTTGAAAAATCTGAACTATCTCTTTAAGTAAATACGATCAGTGGCACTGAGGCTCAGATTTTACAGACACGGTGAAGTTAAAAATGGCGTCTTCTCCCTATTGGCTTTAAAATCACTTTATTTCATTCATAAATAATTCTCTAATGAAATGAAATCCGAAAGAATCTTCAACTCCTCCTTTTTCAAACCGCACACCGTCTGCAGAGACCTCCAGCTGAAGTTCTGGGTCTGACTCACACGGCGTTGGTGCAGTCGGACCGAGAGCCCCCGTACTGCAGGACGCTCGGACCTGACGGGGTTCTGCTCGGGTTTTCGTTGGTGCCTCGAAGTCCTGAACTGGGATCTGCAGAGGAGACGCTACCCCCATCGCCAACGCTACTGGAAGAGGAGGGGCTTCTGTCGGTTTGGGACAGGGACTGAGAGGATTTGAGTGAACGGTGGAGGCGGTGAGCGTCCAGCATCTCCAGCAGCAGGTCGTACAGCGGCACTTTGTTCTTGCACTTCATGCTGTACAGGTGCTCCATGCCTTTGTTGCTGCAAGGAAAGAACCAGAAAGGAACAAAGTCAAGTCAACTTAATTTACAAAGCACATTTAAAACAGCAGCTGTTACCGAAGTGCTTATAACAGTAAAATCAATGGGAGTAATTTCATGGGAAAAAGTAACAATAAAATTAATGATAGCACTGAAAATTACAAGCATCGAAAGAAAATCAAATACAGAGCAATAAAATACTAAAATCACACTATGTAAAAAAAAAAACCACGGAAAACTGATGTGGTTTTAGCAAATATTTAAAAACAGGAAGTGTAAGTATCCTGCCTGATGTTGTGGGGCAGAGTGTTCCAAAGTTTGGGGTACATGACTGAAAAAGTCGATCACCTCTGAGCTTCAATCTTGTTTTTGGAACAGCCAAAAGCTGCTGATCAGATGATCTCAGGGCCCGAGAAGGAACATATGGTTCCAGTAACTCAGAGAAATGTGAGGGTGCAAGACCATTTATGCACTTAATGGTTAGCAAGAGCATTTTAAAATCAATTCTGGTACGTAGAGGGAGCCAGTAAAGGGAGGACAAAACTGATGTAATGTGATCATCAAACTTAAGAGTACCAGGACAAGCTGGAGATGTGAAATGGAGACATGGCTGACCCCAACATAAAGTGTGTTACAGTAGTCCAGTCAGGTAGTGATAAAGGCATGGACTAGTTTTTCAAGGTCAGATCTGGACAACACTGACTTAATCTTAGCTATCTGCCTTTGGAAGAAGCTTTTCTGCAGAACAGAGTTGATTTGTTTATTAAACTTAAAGTCAGAGTCTAAAACCATCCCAAGATTCGTAACAGACTGCTAAAGATATGACTGAAGAGAGTCCAAGTTTACAGGATCAGAGACAGTGGTAGAGCTAGGGCTAACCGCCACTTCAGTCTTCTGACAATTCAAACTTAAGAAATTTGAAGCGATCCATGCCTTAATGTCGTCAAGACATTTTAACAGAGGGTAAATGGAGCAAGAACTATTCAAGATAACTTTTAAAGGCAGATAAATCTGACAATTATCAGCGTAACAATGAAATTAAATACCATGTTTCCTCAGGACTGACCCCAAAGGGAGTAGACAGAGTAAAAACAAAAGAGGTCTAAGAGTCGAGCCCTGTGGGACCCCACAGGAAAGAAACACTGCCGCAAATACACTATTTCCAAACTTAACACAGAAACTCCTGTCACTTAGGTAAGAATGGAACTGTTCTAATGCTGCACCTGTAATCCCAACCCAGTGTTCTAACCTCGATATAAGGATACTGTGGTCAACAGCATCAAAAGCAGCAGGAGTACAAGTATCGCAAACTGACCAGAATCACAGAATGTCCGTTTTCGTGCTGTGTAACTGTTTAAAACCAGACTGAAAGAATCTGTTTTACAACATAAAACTCTTCTCTGGACTTCTTCAGGATTCCTTCTTCAGTATGTGAATGCTGAGTCAAGTAACTTTAGCTATGAACATTCTATTCACTTAAAGGGTCACCTTCCATCCGGTCGACGACTCATTCACATTTTAAAATAATTTGATGAAACTTGGAGGGAAGTATTGTTGCGATGTTCCGCAGTAAGTCTGTATTTTTTCCTGCACCCTTTATTACCGGAGTTATGGCCCCTCGCTTTAAAGCATGCATTATAACATTTACTGTATAAGGTTTTTATCTCTTAAAACTTAATCAATACTTTGTCAGATGATTTACTTATTGCATGGTGAAAACTAATAAAAGTAGGTTAAGGCTAATGAGTTTTTATCCCTCCAGTTGTTTATTTTGATACTAAATACTGTTCACACTGGTTCCCAACACTGTTCCTTGAGGAACACCATCCTGCATGTTTTAGCCGTGTCCCTGCTCCAACACATCTGATTCAGTGATTTAATTACTGTACTTCCTCTCTTCTGCAGAAGCCTGTTAATCACCCATTTATTAAAATCAGGTGTGTCTTAGCAGGAAACAACTAAAACATGTAGGATGGTGTTCCTCAAGGACCAGGGTTGGGAACCCCTGAGTTACGATAAGCTTTTAACTACAATTTCATCTGCTTGTTTCATATTTAATAATTTGAGGGGTTTTTTTTTTTTTTACTGTATTTCTAAATAAAATGCATTTAATTACAGACAGTGAGAATTAGGTTTCTCAACAGATTTGTGTTTACAGAGAGATCAGTTGGTTTTATTATAATTAATGACAGTACGTCTGTTTTGTTTTTGTTTTATTATTATTATTTTTATTTTTTTATTGCATTAAGGTCTACAATTGTCAGGAAATGTGACCTGTGCTTGCAAAACGAGTTTTGTCCATATTGAGGCAATATTTTGTAATTCTTTATCTCCAAAGCTTCAAAATGATACGTAGTTATTAAAATGTGGCTATTTATCACCTGACTTGACAACAAGCTATGATTCTTATTGGTATGAGTTCAAGCATCAAGTTTTTCTAAAACCTACTGCAAAAACCAAACAGCAGCTCTACAGAGTTCTGTAAAGCTTCAGAACTGTCTTTTTGTTTTTTTTATAACTTGAGGCGACTGTCGAAGTTGTTGAATGTGATGAGGGTTTGGGGCCTCATCTACCTCATGTGTCTGATGTGGGACAGCAGCAGGAGCAGCTGGGCCTGTCGTCTCGCCTGCTCCTGAATCGAGTATCCCGACTGGCTGATGTGGTGTATGAGCGCGTCGGTGATGGTGTCCAGCATGTTCTGCACCGCCGCTCCGTCGTGAAGAGGCTCCATCGTGCCGGTGCAGAAAGAAAAGGCACCTGGCAAAAGAAACCCACCGGTTTACCACATACTCTCCAACTTCTCAAACAAGACATTCTGGTTAAATCCGAAGCGGAAACACAAACAGCATTCAGTTTTTTTTTTTATTAGAAGTTTTTAGATGTGACTCATTTAGTCAACAGGAGTAGACATTTAGGACGCAGGATCATCAGAAACTAATCAAAAGTTCATCATGCTCCAGCAGCTGAGCAGTCAGTCTCATCCTGCAGGTATTTTAGTCTTCTCGGTTTCCTATATAAAATTCTCAACCTCCACAACAAACACACACACACCCACCCCTACGCTGTCTCACGCTGCCATGGCAACCGTTATCAGGCATATTGACGCTACAGGTCTTTCCAGAACACTCTGTTCATCTAATGTGTCGGAGCAGCTCTCAGAGCTACACCTCTGTGGGCGGATTTTGACACCGTTCAATATTTACTCTCGGGAGCAGAGACGGAAACCTGCGATGTAAACAAAACTCTGAAACTTTTGGCGTTTTTATTTTTAATTGGCAAAACTCCCCCAATGCAGATTCGCTGTGGCGTTTCACGTTGGGTCGAGGTTTCAGGAGAAGGGGCTTAGCCTCACCAGAGTTGAGCAGGATGATGGCTTTAAGGCAGACAAACTCCTCGGGTTTCAGTTTGAGCATGCGGAAACGAGAAGAGGTGGCGAGCAGCATGTCGAAGATCTCCGTCATACCCTCGACGCAGTCGCCTTCGCTCCTGCAACGCAGAGTTTACATTAAAAATAAAACACAGAAATGGAGGATACAAAACGCAGAAAAGTCCGTGACGATGAGAAAACTGGGGCCAGAGTTGGGCTCTGCAGCAGGGAGAAGAACGTGACGCATCTGAAGCTGTGAAATCTCAACAACAACAAAAAAGCGGGCGAATTAACAAGTAATGCACCGAATCGCTGCGACGCGCCATTTGCCAGCACGGCTGAAAAGTGAGGTGAAGATGGGTAATATCCAGTTCCTTCAGTGTGAGATAAACTCAGAGAGCTCAGAGGCAAGGGAATGTGTCAACCCTGACCCGCAGCATTTTAGTCATCATGTCCAATTGGTGAGGACACTCATTCAGGGACCAGGTTTTAGAGATAATACTCTGTAATACACTTTTGATCAGACGGAACCATCAGAGGGTAAAAGCCCTGTCTGTCTGCATGTCTCCCTCGTCCCTCTCGCTGCGCCATCGTCTCTCCTCCTCTCTCTGAGGTTTGACCAGCCTGTTTACTCTAAACACGAGGGGAAACGAAGGGAACAAGCTGTGCCTGCAGAAAACACCCCTGTCCTAATGTCCCCCTGCATCTCGATGTTCGTCATTCATCATTTAACTCCTCTGCTTCTCCTCCTGTCATCTCCCTCTCTCTGCTGTTCTTCAATTTCCTTCATTCTTTGCGTCGAGGCTTTGATTAAATCTCCGTCCTGGTTCCCAGCTCAGCCCCGCGATGATGAGGCGCGGATATTTCAGGTTAGAGAGGCTGCTCTCCTCGCTATGGGGAACATGTAATTAGTCTTTCACTCTGTCACTGATGTGTTAGCATGGCACAATAGCTGGCGAGGTGCAAAATGGAAAAACTACGATGCTGATGTATCACTCTGAAGGTCTGCGGGAGGAGAAATCGAAATATGGAGCAAAAGCAGGGACAGAGAGATGGACATTAAAATGTGTTGGTCAATACGGGCGTCAGTTGAGGTTCCTCTCTACCTGTCCAATATCAGGTCCTGTGCAAAAATGAGTTTTCCTGGGCAGTGGATGGACCTCCAGATGAGTCCGATCATAAGAACCTCCAGCCATGAGCTCTCCAGCAGCAGAACCTGATCATGGAGAGACAGCTGCAGAAAACCTGGACAAGACATGCAAGAAAATGTTTTAAAAAATCTTCACGGGTTTGCTTTGAAAGAACATGTTTCTCTTCACTTCCATTGCACAAAACCTACATGATCCTATTATTGCTGTGAATGAATCTTCTTCCAATCACTCTTAAGGAGTTTCATCGCTGGCTCTCAGTTGGCTTAATTCTGGCATAATTACAGCTAATTTATTCCCATTGTGGCCCCCTCTGTCCCCTGTTCGGGACCTCTTGCAATTAAAACTGTGTATCTTTGGGTTTTTAGTGACTCAGGGTTGTAACGCCTCAAAGTAAGGGTTTACGCTTCCTGCCAGATGAATGTGCTTGTGTGCTTTCATTGTTACACGGATAATACACAGATATATGTCCCGCTAAATAAAAAAGGACTAACTCTCTGACCCCTCATGTCTGGAGGAAATAAAAGCCTGTATGGCTGTGAACTACTTAAAGTTTAATGAGGAAAAGACTGAGGTGATGGTCTTTGGAAGCTCCACCGAGACTCCCAATTTAGATGTTGGTTCCTTGGCCCAGTAAGTCAGGCCAAATATTACAAACCTAGGGGTCAAAGTCGATGTTGGACTAAAGTTAGAAAACCACATTAGAGCAGTTAAATCTTTTTTTTTTTTCATTTGAGGCAGCTGGCTAAAGTAAAGACACCTCTGTGACCACTCGGTTGGATTACTGTAACACACTTTATAAAGGAATCAGTGATTCATGTATCTCTGAGCTTCAGAGGGTACAGAATGCTGCTTCATGGCTTTTAAATGGCACACCAAAGTTTGACCACATTTCTCCTGTTTTAGCCTCTCTGCACTGGCTACCTGTAAATTTTAGGATTAACTTTTAAACTATTTTATTTGCTTGTAAAACTCTAAATGGACTTGCCCCACCCTATCTATCCGAGTTGCTATATCCCTACACACCCTCTCGATCCCTCAGGTCAGCTGATCAGCTGCTCCTGAGTGTGCCGAAGACAAAGCTAAGAGGAGACCATGCTTTTGCTGTGGCAGCTCTTAAACTGTGGAATGACCTTCCCTTGAACATCAGACAGACTTCTTCCTTGTCTATTTTTAAATCCCTTCTTAAACCCATCTCTTCTCATTGGCTTTTGACATCATCTAAGATGTTGACTTTAATCATTTTAATTGTTCTTTATTATTTGTTTGTATGACTGTTTTATTATGTGTAAAGCACTTTGTTCTTGTTGGTGTTTAAAGTGCTCTATGAATAAAGCTGGCATGGTATGGTATGGTATAGTATGGTATGGTATGGTACGGTATGGTATGGTATGGTATGGTATGGTATGGTATGGTATGGTATGGTATGGTATAGCATGGTATGGTATGGTATGGTATGGTATGGTATGGATGGTATGTATGTTCTGGTATAGTATGATATGGTTTAGCATGGTATAACATGGTATGGTATAGTTTGGTATAGCATGGTATGGTATAGCAACTGTATGATATGGTATGGTGTGGTATGGTACAGCATGGTATGGTATAGCATGGTATGGTGTGGTATAGCATGGTATGTATGGTATAGCATGGTATGGTATAGCAACTGTATGATATGGTATGGTGTGGTGTGGTATAGCATGGTATAGCATGGTATGGTATGGTATGGAATGGATGGTATGGTATAGCATGGTATGGCATGGTATGGTATGGATGGTATGGTATGTATGTTCTGGTATAGTATGGTATGGTTTAGCATGGTATAACATGGTATGGTATAGTCTGGTATAGCATGGTATGGTATAGCAACTGTATGATATGGTATGGTGTGGTATGGTATGGTACAGCATGGTATGGTATAGCATGGTATGGTACAGCATGGTGTGGTGTGGTATAGCATGGTATGGTATTGTATAGTATAACATGGTACTGAATGGTGTGGTACTGTATGGCATGGTATAGCATTGTATGGTATAGTATGGTATGGTACGGTATGATATGGTGTGGTATGGTATGGTGTGGTGTGTGTTTGAATCTGTCACACCAAATGATCTGTGGTGTTCCAACAGATTGACCAAACAATCCTCTAAAAGGTGACAGTTGTAATAACCACCGCCTTAATGTTGCAGGCCCAACGTTTACCTGCTGTTGCCTAAGAGGTGTGGCCGTCTTTGTCACATCTGTCTATTAATATGAGTTTAAGAATGTTTTTCCAAGTTAAGACTTGGCGATAACAGGGCATCGTTTTGGTGCATAAAACGAAAGATTGCTGCTGAATGTTTGCAAAGATACTTTTTGACTTCCGCTGAAATTATCAATGATTAGAAGAACTTACAATTGCAACGGCAAAGTTTAGGAACTGTGAAAAACAAAATCTTCTAGGAAAACAATTGCTTCAATGAGGTTTTTGTGCTTTTCTCAGTTCGTGTTGCTCTCTGGCCCTCGAGCAAAATGAAGCTGCCCTGAGTTTAAATGTTGTGTTCCTGGGAATACAACATGAAGTAAACAGATTTTCTAATCTGCTGCAGATATTCAATCTAACCTACCTGAGACAAATAGGGGGAAATAAAAGGCAGAAAATACTTAAGTGTCCAAAGCTCTGGATGGATTGGCACTACCTAACCTCTGGTACTATTATTAGGCTCCCAGCATGAGAAATCTGAATTACTGGCTCCAGCATGAGAAGGACAGGTGATTATGAAGCAAATTCTGCTTATTTGGTAGCACCGAAAACCTTATTCTACTCACCTCTTCACTCCTTTACTTCCAGTTACAATATGAATGTGGAAATAGCTACCTGTTTTAAAACCTGGGTTCAACTTTGTCCTCACTTTGGACTACAAACTCTGCTGGGGCTCTCTGCTCGTAGGGGATCAGATTTTCCTTTATCTCTATTGAATAACATTTTCTCTGTTGGGTTAGGTTAAAAAACATATGGCTGAACTCAAACATTGATTCTACTTTTGCTTTTTTTTAAACATCTATCAAATAAGTTCTCTCTCCCTAAAGGGCTCCCCCCCACTTATTCCTTCAAGCTTGACATGATTACCGCAGATCACTTAGAGCATTTTTGCAACATCTCCCCTCACTAAAAGGGGCATTTTCATTTATATATTTTAATATTTTGTTTACCTTTCAAATCCTTCTGCTTTGTTAAAACTGTACGAGGGATTTGGGACTGTTGATTTTGAGGTTGAGGTTTTAAAGCAGCACAGTTTCCTACAAAGTTAGGTCTGACATCAAGCTCGTTGTACTAAAATCAATCTCACAAAAAATAATTGACAGTTTCCTCTCTGCATTGATGTTGGCAGGTCACAGCGAATGTGTCCTGTTATGGAGTTGTTCCTCTGGTCTAAAACGTTTCTTACGCAGTCTGATGGAGAGGATATCGCTTATAATGCCCTCACTGATTTGTTCAGCGTGTGGTCTTCATTTGCGCTCTCTCCTGCTAAAAAGAACTTAACAGCTTCCATGGCATTGATGGCCAGGAGGCTAATTTTCTTGAGCTGAAAATCTAGGAACATGAGTGTTGAGGTGATCCCAAATGTTTCTGTTGATTCTAAAAAAATAAATAAATTTTAAAAAGCTAGGTCCCATCCTGGACCATATTGACATTTTGGTATCTGGGTCAAGAGAAGGGCAAAAACACCCTAGTTGTCAGAAAAAGTTTCCAAAGTGGAAATGAGAGCCCTGCTTGGCAGCTGCAGTGTTAAAGCTGAGCTAATTTAATATTATAAACATCGTATGTTTATTGTTTGTTATTTGTGTACATTTCCAAAGCTCCAGATATGAAAATTTATCTTAGTGTCTATCATTGGGAACATTTTTATCCACATATAGCAGATTAAATTTCTTTTGAAACATCTTTAAAATTAGATGATTGTAAAGAAGTCTTACAAATCGTTCAATTTATTTCCCTTAAGTAGAAGAAGATAATAAATTACAAAGGCAAAAGGCCACAGAGAAAAGTAAACATGGTGGTTTGCTGCCAGATTTTAATGAGTTGGAAGGAGAGATCATATTTCTCCAGTTTTAGCTTCTCTCCATTGGCTCCCTGTCAAATCCAGAATATAACTCAAAATCTTCTAACATATAAAGCCCTCAACCACCTAGCTCCATCTTAGTAAGTGCTATGTTGTCATCATTGTATGTTCCCATACAATGATGAAATTGGTTCTCTGCATTTAACCCATCTCACCTGGGATACATCCAGGTGGAGCGGTTATTGAGAACCCGAGGAGAAATGAGAGATTAGGTGTCTTGCTCAGAGACACCACGACATGTGGGTTTAGCTGGGAGTCGAACCGCGACCTTCTGGTCCTAAGTTGGCTGCCCTACCTGTACCCCATCTCGACCTCATCACCTTCTTATATTACAGCTCTTATTGTTCCATACGTTCCTAACAGAGCACTTCGCGCTCAGGCTGCAGGTTTACTTGCAGTTCCTAGAGTTTGCAAAAACAGAACGGGAGGAAGATCTTTCAGTTCTCAGGCTCCTCTCTTGTGGAACCAACTTCCAGTTTTTGTCCATGAGGCTGACACAT
>JARVGV010000192.1:20616784-20646085 GCA_031762435.1 Hypsolebias longignatus | reverse complement strand
ACATAGTTCAATTATACAAGATATATATGTTGTGCCATTTTATGCAAAGTTCAAACATCATGTCAGTTGACCTTTAACAGCACACAAGAGAACCTCCTAAACCAATCCACCAATATTTCTGCTACTTAACTACGCAACTATCTCCATCCACATAAAACTTGTAAGAAGCTTGATTACAAATGTGACCTTTCTACAGTTAATTTGCATTTACCTTCTTTCTCGCTTTACAGTCAAACTTTACTTGTGCTAAGGTAGGCTACTTCAAACATCACTTATTAGTAATATATGGACAAATTTTATCTTACTCTCACTGAAAAGTTGTTTTCAAGACTCATCAGGGTTTTTTATTTTGATTCCAAGCTTTTTTTATCTTGTAGGTGACAGTTGAAGAGCAAGGGATTGTTTTTGTTTCATTTTGTTTACAAAGGATGATATTGCATAACTTCCTTCTTAGTGCTAAAAGCAGTTTCTGAAGCTACAATTTCTCCCTGCAACTAAGATGAAGAACTTGTGTGTTTTTATCTTGATTGTGCTAGTTGCATGAAGTTTGCAATGCCACATTAGCTACAGACAGCTCAAATTCTGCAGAACTTAACTACTGTTGAAATTGCATCTCAAATGAATTTAAGCTGATCATTAATTTTCCTGTGTTTATCATGTCTTTGTGGAGGCTTGCACTCATTTTTCTTTTCAAATTACTGTATTTTGACAATCCGTTTGCATTCAGAACCGTGACGTACAGATGCAGCACGTCTATATAAAACCTTTCTCAGCCTAATCCATAATAATGTCCACCATATTGGGATAATTAAAGATCACCAGTGAAAAGCCAAGTATGCTTACTTGAGTGTCAGTTATTAAAAGTGAAACTTTTTGTAATGTTTCTGTTTATGTGTGGGATTATATGCTGAATAGAGCCTCTCAAGTTAGCTTGAGACTAACTCTGCTTAAAATAATACAAATAAGCTGGGATGAAAATTGAAAATTTTAAGGGTTTTACACAATCCTGGAATCAATTCATTTATATTTTAAGCTTATACTTTTTTTTTTCCAATTCCATTTTTTTAAATAAGTGCAATTGTTATGATGCTATAAAATGAATAATCCTCACTTGAGTACAAGGGCTTCTTGTATCTTGCGATACATGTAGCACTCTACGTAGAGCCATGCAGACTTGAACCAGCTAACAGTGTCCTGGTCCCCCAACAGCCTCTGCTGTCTCTGCATGTACTGGTTCCAGGATTCTGTGTCTTGTGAGCCATCTGTTATTAACAGCAGAGGCTTGTCGGTTTGCAGCTCATTTCTCAGCTTAGACAGCAGAGATATTGCTTGCTTCTCTGCAATGATTCCCTCCTGGCAAAGAAGATACACACGCATGAACAACGTCAAATCTTAAAACGAAGCATACTGTACTGAAATTACTGATGCATTTGATATGCAACGAATATACTGTAGTTTAAATTAGAAATCCATTCTTACCTCTCCATATTCTTCAAAAAACTTGTTCTTGTTACGGTGTAATGTGTCTATAACTTTGGTTAAAATTGTAGGCAATCTGTCTTTTACAGTCAAATAGGCAAATGACCTGCAGGAAAAAAAAAGATAACCTCATTGTTGGGTGACTAGCGTCGCGAGAGTATTCACCTAACAAAAACAAAACTATACTAACATATAATGATTCCATTTATTCAAAGTACGTTTTTAAATTATACAATTTCTTATTAGTACCTAGTAATAATTAAGGTTCATTCAAATAAACACGATATTAAGGCGATTAGTTTGCCACAGACATGTCACGTGAGTTAGCTTCTATGAGCTAACACTATAGATAAATAAATAAAAGCATTACTTGGCTGTTATGATAATAAACTACAGTTTTGCTCTTTAGAAAATACTAGGACGAACTGGTTAAGTCAGTTGTCAACATACCCTACCACTTTAGCAGAGAGTGGAGGAGGAACTCTTTGAACTGCCTGATCAGCCGCCATCTTTGTTTGGGAAGCGATTTAAAATCCAACTTTATTGAGAATTTTGTTTTTTTACAAAGACAAAGTTTAGCTAGCTGAAACGTGTACATGTATTTTAGAAATTAAGCGTGAATAAAATAAAATAAAACAAAATAAAAAAAACGAGCAACCACAAGTCCCTCATTTGTTTCCAGACATCCGTATTCCGTTTAACATTTATTTATTTTCTAGTTCCCGTTTTTAATTATAGATGCAATACCGCCATCTAATGGTTCAAATGTAAACTGCAACGTACGTAAACCGACAAGGCTTGCATAAACGTGGACGCTTTCTTAGTTCGGTTGTTGTCACTTGGTTACTTAAAATAAAAATAAAATATTTACTTTTATGTTCTTAAATGTCTTACAATTAGATGTTGGCTTTCTGTCACTCTGCGCATGTCATTCAGCTGATGCATCCGCTGTTGCTTGGGGCATCAGTTGTCATGGTGATACTGAAAGGAAGCCCCTCTAGGCTTTTTGGCGGGAAAGAGGAAAAGGGGGTCGGTGTTGCCAGATATACGACAACCGTGTTATAAAATAGGTTTACAGACCATATACATGTACAATAAAGGTTTCTTTTTTTTTTTTTTTTTTCAATCCCAAATACAAAATAGTTTTGGCATTTCTGTGCACCTAAAAAAAAAAACACTATAATCACTGGAACACCTACATAAAAATCACATAACCTGATCAGACCAGCCAGACTGTGACAGTGTCCTTTTCCCTGGTTGCCAATCAAAGCACAGCATACCACCCCCCCCCCACCCACCCAACCACCACCACTACCACTACACACACATGTTGGATGACAATAGTCCAGCATGGTTTGTGTCAAAATTACACTTGCACCATCATTTAGAAGTGCAACTGTACAATTTTTTCACTATTTTTTCTTTCTGGCAACTAGTAATTCATATCAATTCAGTTTATTTACTTTTATTTGTTTATTTATGCACCAAGTCACAACAGAAGTCATCTCAGGACACTGTACAGAAAGAGCCATTTACATAAAAATTAAGTTAATAACATTATCTGAGGATAACTCATTAAGGGGGTTGAGTTAGTGGGAAATGAATATACCGGTAGGCTACAACGTTTTAAAAATACCCCAATTAAAAATGAATATTTGTACGCATAATGTGGATAGTTTAACTGAGCTGTTTGATTGTTGAGTAAAAATTGTGTTTTTGGAACTGGTTTTGTTTGGTGTTCAGACCAAGTCTTCACACAACAGCTAGCCTTAATAAAATGTTGGTTATTTTGTTTGTCGTGTGGCAGGTAGCCACGTTTAATAGACTTTATTCAAAACCCCCCACCCCCTCCAGTCACTATGGGAACAGGCCGGGCTGTTGTCAGGATGCGGGGTCCCTGAGAGCGGGAGTCCAGCTGCGTCCACCTCCGGTGTTCATCCAACGCGGGCCTCCCATCCCCCCACCGGGCCTCCAGCCTGGCCGGATTTGTTTTTCTAAACCGAGAGAGGAGTGACTCACCACTCCGGTTAAAAAAAAAACCACACAGGCCAAGGACGAGGGGGGAGGGCTGCAGTCGTTAGAGGCCTCTGAGGAGTAACTGATTGTGTTTGTTGAGTCGCTTCGTGAAGGAGATTCTCGCAGATCGAGTCGTTTGCTAAATTAATTCAACAGATAGTCATGAGTCAGTTTTCTCTGAAACAAGCTGTTCTAATGAAACAAATGGGAGGACTTCAGATAACTGATTACAAAGTATTGATCTTCATGACAGAACAGTAATGTGAGCCAAAGATAACAGCTTCATTCAATGAAACCTGCTGCTGAATTTCAGCAAACTATGCTTTAGTTGTTTCATTTCATTCTAGGGGTCTGGAAAATGTTGTACCCCCAAAGACCCACGTTTTATTACTTGACTTAAACCAGCGAAGGCATTGGTGAATTAAAATTGGTCTGTTTTTATGTTGAAAATACAAAAAGCTCTCTTTTTACCCACATACTCCAATCAACTGCTTTTCTTGCTCAGTCTTCTGCTGAAAAAAACAAACAAACAAAAAAAAAAACCAACATGTTGTTTATACAAAAGACAACAACATCTGATGATAACGTATTGACACCATTCCAAAGTGCAGATGTGAGCAGGCCCTCCTACTTCCTGTGTCTGAGAATAGATGCGTGGCTTAGTTAAAATTCAGTCTGAAACTTTTCCTACAATTGAAAATTCTTTCTGCTCCCTCTGACTTTATGTAATGTGCAATGTGTTCAGAACTTAAATGACTTTAAAATGTACACCACAGCCATAAATATGGACACCACTGCTATTTTAGAGAACAATACCCTTCAATGTGCACAACATCAAGTGATCGTTGGGTAAAGTTGTGGATTTCTATAAGCATGATGTAGGTTAATGATATGTTCTTTTTTTTTTTTTTGCATTACTGTATATTAAAAATAATTAAGGCTATTTCTTGTAAATATTTCACTTCTGTTTAAAATAAAATAAGTAGGTAATTGCATTGATTTGATGTACCCTAATACTCTATTACTGAAGCACTCAAAGGTCTAGAACGCCACAAAATAAAAATAAAAAATCAACCAGATGGCCATTAACATGACATTGAAATCAACTAGAGAAATTGTGTTTTCTTCAAAATGCAGTGTGAATGCTATGATTTTTCTATCTAAAAATGTTAAAGATGAAGCTGCAAGATGCACAAAAGGCAAATAAATAAATAAATACAGAAAAAGGTTGAAATTAGGCTAAAAAGTTAATATGTGCAGAGAAGTACACTATATTAATAATAAGGTCATGAACAAATATGACTGCCTTGAACAAATAAAATTTATATTGGATATGTAACCTGAAAATAATTACATAAACACTAATATTAAACACACCAGCTACTTACGAGCTTCTTAATATCACATACAATTCAATTAATTTCAAACATACTTGAATTGTATGTGATATTAAAAAGCTCGTAAGTAGCTGCTGTGTTTAAAATATCTTAATATTACATACGAGCTGCCTCTTCAAGTAAGCATTTCCACGTCTACCCTTAAAAACATCTCAGCCCCTAAAAGAATGGTGGGGGTGAGTGCTGAGCTAACCAGGCAGTCATCCACAGGCAGGAGCCCACAGGCAGCCGCCGCGAACAGACGGAGGAGGTGCCTGGAGGTTTCACATGTGGAGTCGAACAGTGAATTCACTGGAGAAGAGTCGGACCCGGAACCGTCACGTAAGGAGTGGGGTAGGATGCTTAACAAACAACCTGTTAAATACACCAAAATACAGGAAATCACACCTATTTTATTCAAAAATTTCTGGAGGAGGACGCCCAGACATTGACCAAAACCACCCCCCCCCCACCGTCCACTATTTGTGTTCCGGCATCGATTGGTTTACAAATTAAGCCCTGAGTGAAACTCTAGCAAATTGCAGCAAAACGCTCGCTAACAGCCAGAATTAGTGAATTGCAATAATGAGAGCTAGAAGTGGTGAAACACAAGAAAGTAGGACGAAAAAGCTAGCTAAGAGCCAGAAGAAGAGAAATGCCAGCAAGAAATAAAGAAAAAAGCTAGCTTAGCGTGAGAAGTAGCGAAACAGTTGTAAATTCGGTTTAACGTGGATAAATTTAACCATAAAATCAATAGAGAGCATTGCTGATCCATGAGGTATCCAGTTGTCACGTGAGATTTCTATGTGATTTCCAATTTAGAGCTAATTAAAGGAATGACCTTTGACTTTGACCCCATGACCTTAAAAATCAATAGGGATATTTGCTGACGGCGTCCAGCTGTATCATTTCATGTTTCTTTGTTCAACAGTTATCAAGTTAAAGCTCGTGGATTTAAAGTAAGGGGTGACCTTTCACCTTGACCTTTGACCCCATAACCCATAAGTTCATAACCTATGAGATGTCCTTGTGAACTTGATCATTACTCCGCTACAGTTGCAGTTAGCGCTTGGACAAAAATTGTCCACGGACGTCTGGACAGCGTTTGATAGCTGTGGCAGTCGTATTGAGTTTTTAATTAGCCTTCAGCACGTGTTGAGGATAACTCTCAGCTACTACCACACTAAATTTTAGCCCAACTTATCTAAAAATGAATGAGTTGAAGCTGAAAGAACTAAAATAAATCATGACTCATAGTCTGATTTCAACATGTGCTTTAACAAAACTTCAAGATCTTATAGCCAAACTACGTTCTTTTATGACCCTCCTAATTTATTTTTTATTCAGTGCTTTTTTTTTGCAATTAGCTAAGAAAAGTCATTGTTTCTTAGACTGAAGCAACTTGCATGATTAGGAACACGTGCATCAAGCCTCAGTCACAAAAATAAAAAATACGGTAAGCAACTCTTCAAGCATCGTTATCGCTGCTTGGAACACAAATGTCAACGCAGCCAGTGGCGTTCGTTACATGAAGTCATGGAGACAGGAAATCTGCAGCACCAGCGTCATTCGAAACTGTGTTGTGAATTATTTAAGATTTTTTAAAATCTGTGTTTACAAATGTCAAAAAGTCAAGAGCAAAGGAGCGTCATGCCGTGCAGCAGTTCATCAAATAACCGTAATCTTTCACCCACAAAAAAATTTAATTTCAAAACATCTCAATGTGCCTGGACTGAAATAGCTCACGATTTTAACCATTAGCTGTCAGCTCTTGTCTTGTGTCATTCACGAACGATTTGCTCAATTGAACAAATCTTTTGAGTGAATGAACTGAACTGAATTGCTTTATTTATTAACTCTCCGTCCTTTTTGTTTTACATTAACTGACAAACTCCGCAATTTTTATTTCAGTCTTTCCTATGGGCCAGATGTTCTGTGTCCTTTATTAAGTCTTGATAATAATAATAAAAGAAAGAGGACTTGTATTTACGTTCTGTCTGTCGGAGGCAGGGAGTGATTTATTCAGTGAATGAACTACTGATTTGTGTCTGAGCACCCAAAGAGAACTGTCGCCGAGAAGTAATTCATTCATGTAGTAGTACTGTGCTGGAAGTGGCGATGTCATGCACTCACATACTGCACAAATAAGCTACATGAACTGAAGGATTATCTTTTGAATGAAACATTTGAACGAACTGATTGTACACTTTAACAAACTGCTGTTCCCATCACTAATCAGCTCGTTGATTGGACAAGCAAACGCCTCGTTTCATGCTGTGGGTTCAAGCTGATATTTATAGATTTGGCCACAAGAATATACCAGAGTACTGTATCGCAACAATACAAGTAACAAATTTACTTTTTTTTTTAAGGAGCTTCAGAAAAGCTTAATTTGTCCATCACTGACTTTTTGACAACGTTCTTAATATATCAATGGATGGATGAAAATTAGGATAAAAAGTAAATAAATATGAACTCTTGTTTGTTTGTTTGCATGGTTCAATTAAAGTAGGCACAATGAGAGCACAGATTTGTTAGTTGGTTCTCATTTGTCTCGGCACATCATGGTTTTGACAACGCAGCAAGTATTGTAAACAGAAGGGATGCTCCCGCCTCAAATACAAATAAATAAAAAACACAATTGTATAATTTCTGGATGACGGTATGTTGTAGAGCAGGGGCCTGTAAGCTTTGCAATAAAAAGAGCAATTTTTGCCACTTTGCTTACTAATTATGAAGTCCGCAGCTGCAAAACCTGCTGCAACTGTGTACTGTCAACTGGTGGTTCATGGGCCACTAAAAGTTTTTTGGAGGGCTTTTCTGTCCAGTGGAGGTAATATAAAATGAAAAATGCCTAACATTTAATTATATTTTTACGTTTTATTAATAAAGAAAAGACTAGATTCATGTTAAGACAATAGTGTATATACAGTTTATATTTTAACAATTTTGTAAAAATTAAAACTGAACTCTGCAGGCCGACAGGAGTTCTCTTAATTGATGAATAATTAAGTATCCTACTTAGTAGAAATTAAAGACAGTATAAAATTAGGCCAGTTTGTTGGATACCCATGTTACATTTTTAAAGAAAAATAATTTTGTTTACTTTGACTTTGTGTTTTATTCTTCAGATATTCCAAAACATCTAGGTGGTTTTGAGAGAAAGGTCACGCTGAGACTGGCATTTTCATTGTTGGCAATAATTTAAATAAAATTCAGTTTTATCAAGTTTGGTCAAAGCCTGAAAGAGCCACAGGATGAGTGGGTTCAAATCCCTACTCAGTCAGGTCAAGCACTGCACAATATGTTGTTTGAAAATACAGTATTCCATAACTTAAAATACTACCACTAGCATATTTCTACCACCATTTTTGAACTACCCAGATACTTCACCCTATGACCACCTTTTACATTTCTAATTGCTCATGACCGTCAGATGTTGTTGAGTCCTGTTTCTTGTGCAACCTCTGTGCAGAGACATTCTGGTTTCAAATGCGTTTAGGCCTAAATTTCAGCTGTTGGAATACTTTTGTTGAGGCGTGCTCACGAGCAGCGTCAGGCAATGACATCACGCATTTCAATGCACACTTGTTTTTTGTCAGAAAAACTTTTTCTTTCTAGGGTTAAACCAATCTGCTTGTTCCCATAATAACATCAGTTTTATTGCAAAAAAAAAAAAAAAATGTTCGAATGGCCCAATAATTTATCAAAGGACTTAAAAATAGTACTGTAGTCCGTATACGCTAAAAACTGACGGTGTCTTTGGATTTTATAGTTTGAAAGCTTTTAATCACACAATAAACACAATGAAGCTCAATTTTCTTTTAAGTTTGTGAAAATGTCGAGCTAAAAGAAAATATTTTAATTTGATAATTTTTTTCTTATCATCTGAAACAGCAGTTTTTAAATCTTTTTTGTACTGATTGTGTTTGAAAATATATTTTTGATATGAGAATGCCATGTTGTTCACTGAGCAATAATTTTGTTATTGGGGACAATAAAGAGCAGACATTTTTTTAAATCAAATCAATAATAATTAAAAGGTACTCATTGTAAACCATGGAACCAAACATAAACAAGTTATTCTGAATTACATCAAACAGTAAAGTTTGAAATAATTTACTCTGGTAGTTTTCCAAATATTCTGATATGCAATTCTCAAACGTGGGTACATGCTCAATGTAAACAAATAAACTGAAAACCAAGTAGAAGCTCTAGTCATGTGATTTACTTACTGATCTTAGTCTGTGTGTAGATAAACAAAAATGACAGAATCAAGCAAAGGATTTACTCAATGAACCTTAGCGTAAATACGTACAAATACATCAAAAGTGTCAGACTTCTCCATCCCAAACGAATCTTCTGAGGACGTCGCCATTGTTGACCTATTTTCAGTCACTTCAGCTGTTTCTGTAGCTAAACAAAAATGTTCTGGAAGACGTTTTTATATTAACTCCCTTGCTTACAGGTTTGTAATTTAAGAACACATAAAAGCCATAATAGCTGCCAAAATGTGTATTTTTTTCTATAGTTCCTATTTGAATTCTTTGTATACGCTTATTATCTATGATAAAAATAAATATACGTCACTCACAACAAAAAGTCTACAGCATAATTTGTAATAAATGAACAAAATCAGCATAGTCATGTTTTGTTGCAGACAACTGCGAGTCGTTTGTTTACATTTGAACATTGACGTGACGAGCACACTTCGGACAGTCTTGGCACGCAATGGTATTGAGTCGGTAAAATAATTCTCACATGTAAACAAAGTGAGAGAACAATAAACTGAAAGCACAGGGGTCAGGTACTCATCCCTTCTTCTGAAAAGAAATGACGACTAAAAGATATCAGAATGAGGAGTGGAGTCATCTTTTGGGAAGAAACAGAGCGCTGAAGCTAAATTTGGAGCTAAGATAGCAATCGAGCTGTACTGAGATATTTCTAACGGGAGAATTTCCATCACGGCGGAATTTAGTTGTAAACAATTTTTTATTTTTTTTTTTACAAAAATACTGGAGTTTGAGTAACATTAACTCTCAAACACTCGGGTAATGATATAGAAAATGTTATAATCAAACTGAAAAACTGCATATCTTGAGAGTAAAAAAACAAAACAAAAAAACGGTGTACAGTATTTGTCTAACATGAGCCAGGCCCCTGATGGCCCTGACTCACTCTGATCAGGTAGTGCCCTGATTATTACTGCTTGCTATCCGGGCTGACTAGTAATATAAAAGAGGGGACAGTTGGCCTCTGTTTAATGATGGATGGGTTCTTTTCATGAAGATGGCCTCCTGTACTCCTCTCAAACCATTGGTCCTCGCTATCAAGAATGTGACCATCTTCATGCCTGAAAGAGTGACTGGCTTTGGCCAGTGGCTGCTTGATCACAGCCCTCCAGGCACTGAACAGCACACACAATATTACTCTTGTTTGTGCCGGGGGACTGGATCTTTGGGATGGACCAGTCTTTGCCGTAATGTATTTTGGAGTTTGAAAGTTACTGGGATGTCACGTTTAGAAAACGCATGCCTCAGTTTCTCTGAAACTCCTGCAACATACAGAATGACCTCTGGTCTAGGGGGTCCTGTTTGGGTTTATCTGCCTTCGGGAAGGCCCAGTTCAGATATCCACATTGCTCCAGGGCCTGTTGTGTGTAGGATTGCTCCTTCTCCTCGACTCCTGAGTTAGTTGTCCACTCTGGTACAAAACTCATCCATCGTTAAACAGGGAGGCCTCCGTGTTCAACTGTCCCTCTAATGTTGTTACTGCAAGTATCACTCAGCCTAAGCAAGCAGGAGACTAACAATTGTTAGGATGGTCCTCCTTTTACATGTGAACTAGTTTTGGTTGTCACCAACAGATTGGTTGATCACTATGAGAAGATATAAGACTGAGTTTGTTGGAGCTCCCCAGACTGAAGAAGTCTTTTGTATAAAAGAGGAACTCAACAAAGAAAAATCAGGGCACCATGACTCAACCTTGTTAGATTTACTTGGATAATTGAGCAAGCATCAGGATACTGTGGGTTTGGTTTTTTTATAGGCTAACATCTAAAAGATTGTCAGAAAGGAAAAACAAAACTGTTGATCTTATTTAAATGTGGTCACATTGTTTTTTTTTTTTCCTCATTTTTGTAACAAATCTTTAAAAACATGTAGAGGGGATTATTTGTACATTTCAATTAAAAAAAATAAAAAAAAACCGAAGAAAAATCAAAAACTGAATCTTATTTTGAGTGTCTGTTAATGTTTGAGCAAGACGCCATTCAAGTTAAACGAGTCGTTAACGGAAGAGACGCGCTGATTAAAGAGCAAACTGGCCGAAGCTGCTGGTGACAGCAGGAAAAACAAACACCATGAAACTCAAAGGCACGCGCAGCAGGGCTCGCGCTCACGGCGGTTACAGAGTGCGGGAAGTTAACGTTAACTCAACCGCCCCTTCCTCAACGGCTGCTTCTCCCCTCGCGGTCATGTGACCGTAACGTAAAACCCCTAACCGGAAAACACCGACGGACGACCCTTCTCCTCCGCCGCCCCGACGAATGCTGCCTTTAACAAGGAACGCACAGTCGAAGCTGCCAGAGCGGACGGAACCGAGCCTCTCCGGTACCACGACGAACCGACGGCGACACGGGCACAAAAACAAAATAATTTCACCGAACGTGCAGGTACGTTCATCCAGCTACGTGTTACGTTAGCGCTCGCGCTGCTTCGGTTAATGTGTTTTTGTCACGCGGGGGTAGGAAAGTTAAAAGAAACGACCGACCCCATCCCCCTTGCGTTTCGCGCTGCGTATGTGTGTGGTGAGCGCGCGCGCGCTTCTCCGCGTGCTAGTCTGCATGTCCGTTTTTTTTTTTTTTTTGTCCCTCGCGCTAGCAACCGACAGAGACCCGAGGCTGAAGGCAGGACCCAGACCGAGCCCGCTCGTTCACCCCCTCCAGTGCTGACCATGTTCCCGCACGGGGCGCGTCGTTCTCTGCGGTTCCGCTCGCAGGCGGTTCGACGGAGTCTTTTCAGAATAACTGCAGGTCTCTGTGCGGAAGCGACTGTTCCACGTGTCTACATCACAGCAGGGGCGGTGCTGCTCCGCATTGTTGTTGTTGATGCTAACAGCATCTGAAGTTAAAGCCAGAAAATGTGTGTTTGGTTGATTGTTTCTACTTCTTTCTTGGCAATACAGTGTTTAACCACTGAATTTCCTTAAATAATGCCACATTTGTGAGGAAAAATAATTTGTGGGTCGTGATCATAGAAAAACTTGCCTTGTTTAAGAAACAGAGGCCTCAGCAGCATGTGGAAGAACCATACACAGCCATTACAGCCTCGCTTCTCTTGGTGCCCACCAACTTGGTCGCACACTGTTGTGAGATGGGATCCCATTCAGCCAGCATTTGTTACGTCAGCCGATGTGCTTCCACCAAAATAAATAATACAAATAAAACAACTTGGACCTATATCGTAGTTAAAAACGTTTCACCTTTTGTCGGGGAGGGAGGCATTCTTAATTTAAAAACTTTAGCTTTTTCAATTGAGAAAGCCTCCTGGAT
This sequence comes from Hypsolebias longignatus, assembly GCA_031762435.1. Lineage (NCBI taxonomy): Eukaryota > Metazoa > Chordata > Actinopteri > Cyprinodontiformes > Rivulidae > Hypsolebias > Hypsolebias longignatus. Next base: position 20,633,662 of record JARVGV010000192.1, on the reverse strand, counting down.
GAAAAGTGAAATGTCTAAAGCTATAAAACCGAAGTCCAGTAGTTTCATTTTTTGGATGCACCATGTCCTGGATGACTGATATAGCCAACATACGGTAGTTGTGCTGGTCACTCTGGAATAAATGGGTCACCCAGGCTGATCTCACAAGTACCCTATGGGGGGGTTGAGGTCAGGACTGTAGGCAGTCATTCCCAAAAACTGGAGGTAATCTGATAAACCTCACTCTGCTGGGATAACCATTTTCATCTCTGAGGATTCAGTCCCAGACTGGATGTGGGATTGGCACTGGTTAAACAGGTGCTTTAAGCACCTGTCGTACCAGAAACCTGAGCCTACATTGAAATAATCTCTTTGGCTAACCCACATACTCAACTCTGCTGCTCAACCCAAAAATTATTATAGATGTGGCACCATTTAATTGGAAACCCCCACCTCTCTCAGGATTTCTAACGGTAGAAGATTCATTTCCAAGAATGATTGTTACAACAAATAATCAAGCAAACTGAAATTCCTTTACTTTTTGTGTGATGTTTATATAATGTAAAGCAGATCAATTGGGGTTGATTAACAGTATTTATAATAAACATTGGTAATCAGATGCATAATCAATATACAGTATTTTTGGTAAACTCCACAATCTGCTAGAGGAGTAGAGTATGTTTTAAAGTTAAGGGTAGTATGGCCTTTGGGCCAGAGGTGGCCCCTTGTTGAACGGCTTCCATCCTATTTTAGTCTTCAATAACAATAGGCATAAAAAGGCAACTTTTAATTGATAATAAATATATTTCAAGTTTTGTTTGTCAGGTTAGCGTAGGGGAGAAACAGCAGGGATTTACAACCTACCTGTAAATAGTCATAGTGTCTACATCAGACTGTGGTCCTGGGTGTGCAGGGTGTGCTGTGTTGGAATGCAAATTGCAATTAAAGAGACAATTTATCAGATGACCAATTTAATTGGCTGCTTTAAAAATGGCTTACAGCAATGTCTGCACATAATTATTGAGTTGGAAAAAGAAGACTCAGCGGCAGCCGCTACAACTGTAGCTTGTTGCTTAGTTATTATTATTTTTTTTATTTTTTTTACAAAAATGTTCTTTATATTATCTTGATCTGTTTTTAAATTCATTTTAAAGGTTACCTATGTTTATTTATGCTATTTTTTTATATTTTGCCAAATAAAAAATAAATAAATATTGGCCTTAAAAGCATTGGTGTTGCATATCGTCCATTGTCTTTCTTGATTTCCTAAAAATCAGTATCCACTGTAGAAGAACTCGTATTGGTCAACCTTCACTGCATTGTGTGTATGCATGTGGGAGGATGGCATTTGAATCCCGTTAAGAGTTTTATTTAGGTTTTTCTCTTTAACAAAAGCAAAAATACCACAATATTTTTTTTTCTTCTGAAACCAGATGTAGACATTTACAACACCTTTAGGCCATATTGAGTCCAACGTTAGTGCAGACTTTAATCAACCCAAATATACAGTAATCACATGTAATGAGTACTGGATCGATGGCAGCCTGACAAAGGGATTTATATTCCCACTTTTATAAACTTGTGGGTGTCCTGCACTCCTACATCCCAACATCACTGTATTCTTACTGTAGAACATAGCAATAACATAATATATATATTTTTTCTTTATATTTATATAGACTATAAAATTTAGCCCGACTAAAGTGAAACACTCAGGGTGTTGTAATCTCAGCCCTTTTTTTGTAGTTGCCAGAGCTGCTTGAGGCAGAACTGGGAAATAAAAATAAAAAAGGTGCTGAACCAGCAGTGGCCTTGGTTCATCACTGGAACTGGTTTGGTAGAATTAAGAAAAAATTATTTTTATTTTTTTTGTACAGCACAGAAAGTAATAGGAAAGACTAAAGGGGATCTGTAAAGCTGCTAATAATCAAACCTAAAATTGACATACATGTATTTGTCCTTTAATTATAATTCTGTTTAAGTCAAACACATGCCCTTTTTTTTTTTTTTTGAATGATAGTTCATTTATGTTTTAGCAACTTGTGTGACATTTCTAGTTACCGGGTAAATTGTTTTATTTAATCCAAATGAAAATAAACCCCAAAACATTTCCTATAGCAGACAAAGGCAGACTATTTTATATTTCAGCAACTCCTACAATCTGAGTCATAAATTAAAAGTTTCAATATTATAATATAAATCCACCAGGGTTGTGATGTGCATGGAAGAAAATGTTTTATCGTTGACTGATCCCTTCTGGAGTCGCCACAGCGAACACTCTCACATGAACGATTTGGTGATTGTTTTGTGCCCAGTATCCTTGATGCAACCTGGGCTCAAACCCGCAGCCTCAGGATCACAAAACATTGATACTGACCACCAAGCTACCACAGCCCCGGAACAATAAACAATATATGTAGGGTGCAATATGCACATAAATCTTTATAAAACAAATAAATCAGAAAGTATTGCTACAAAAGTTACCAAAAACTTTAATAAAGGGAGATGCATACCAGCTTGCAAGATGTTTACACATCATAAATGATGTTGTTTGCCGTATCGAGTTAAACTAAGTTAAAATAAGAAGTTATATTTGGTGCTAGCATGTTCCCAGTACCTCCGTCTTTGCTCTCTGACCTCCGATAACAGACGAGTCTAATAAGGTTTTGTTGAACTGGTGGTGTTCAGAGTTACAGGATTCTGATCGGTGAGGAAAAAAAGCTGACAATATCTGTTATCATCCGTCTCCAGATATTTGTGTGTGTGTAGAAAGTGTTGGAGGAAGGAGATTCACCCTTCCCACAGGCCGTTCCCATACCTCGTTGCAGGAGGCGGGTAGGATATGCTCTCTGCCTTGGAATGTGTGCCGACACCCTGATCATGTGATGGCCTGAAGCCCTCCGGTTCCACCGCTGACCTTTAGGGTCAACAAAACACGTCTTATTGGTCAGCAGAATGCAGGCGGCTCTGAAATGTCTCTAAAGTTTGACTCAGAAGGATTCTTGCTTCATTGCAGCTGTGTTGCGAAAGCAGAACAAGTTTTAGCACAATAGGCGTTATTTTAGATTCTTGAGTTTAAAACTAATACAAATTAAAGGCCTAGCATTACTTTAAGGAGTTATATGGATGTTTCTTCCTCATGAGGGAGTTTTTCCTTTCCACTGTTGCCTTTGTGCTTGCTTAAGATGAGAGTTATGTGATGAAGTTAAACTCAAAACAGTCTGCTCCTCAGATAACTAAGGTTATTACTTTTTATGTATATGAATGTTTCTGTTCAGTGCCCTGAGATGACTTCTGTTGCAATTTGGCACTGAATACACTGAATTGAATTGAATATCATCCGCCGCATCTCACGTTAGAGTTTTAATTCAATTAATTTTATTTATATAGTGCCAAGTCACAACAGAAGTCATCTCAGTTAGACGTCCTCTTACATTGAGAAATTACAAAGTTGTAGCCATTTTAGTCAAACCTCAACAATAATATGCACAGTCTTGCAATAGCTTGTGTTTTGAATGGCTGAGATACTTCTACCACAAATTTTAGCTTCTATTTGTAAAGTTCCCTGAGTTCTAGACACTTTTTCTTTAGAACAAGATCAATTAGCTGCGGTGGCCATCTTGCCTGGGGCAACTTTAATAGATGTACACCCAATGACTACATTCAGTGTTTTATTGAAATTGGCCTAGTTGTTTATTAAATATTTTGCTAACAAGGTTGACTGCAACAGTCAATGTCAACATTTTAAGCAAAGAAGTTTTGCAATATGTTGCACCAAAGTGTTTAGGACAATGCTCAGCTACTACCACACCAACCTTTAGCTAAGTATCTGTTACACTGGCTGAGGTGTAGCCATTTTTGTGTTTGCTAAGACTGCTCCTCTGTGGTGGCCATCTTGAATGGGGTTGACTGCAAACGTTAATCTGAAGTAGATTTGCACCAAATAAATTACTTTCTGTAAAGTCCATCAGATTTATTTTCAAAAATGGTTTATGATAGTTTGCTGATGGTACAGACAAAAAACATTATTGCTCCGTGTTTGCATTTGGTGGCAGGTTATACTGTATTCAGACATTTGGTTTGTTAGGATAGTTTTTTTAAGCATCTACATACTTGATTTTAAATAAAAAATGACAAAGATGTATTTGATATTCTTATAGGGAAAAAACAATAACTCAACAATCAACCAGCTAGGCAGACTTGTTTTTGGTGTTCAGTGTGATTTATACACAGTTTTTCTCCATCGTTTCAAAATGGTTCCTTACTGCTGCTGCGTGAAGTTAGCCTTTGTACGGCTGTTCGCTTGCCGCTGACATTCTGTCTCTATGTGGTCAGTCAACACGCGTGTGCTTCTTGACAGGAAGCTCATCGCTGCCTGTGTGTTTCTGTGCAGGCTGAAGAATGGAGTTGGCCAACCATGGTCTTATCCTGCTGCAACAGCTTAACGCTCAGAGGGAGTTTGGCTTCCTGTGTGACTGCACCGTGGCCATCGGAGACGTCTTCTTTAAAGCCCACAAGGCCGTCCTCGCTGCCTTCTCCAACTACTTCAGGATGCTCTTTATTCACCAGGACAGGTCAGAGGAAATGTGCTCAGATACATTAGAGGCTAAGTGGTGGGTCACATTAAAGAACAAAAACAACCAACATTAAACTTAAAGGACTGCTAGGCCTTTATTTTTATCATGTTTTGATGCTACCTGCTGCTTTTCTAGTTTATTTTTGCCGTTAAACTTGGACAACATTGTGTCAGATTACCAGGTTATTGTTCTGTAGTTAACTCGAGTATTTGTTTCAGTGACTGTGTGCGTCTGAAGGCTGCCGACATACAGCCCGACATCTTCAGCTACCTCCTCAACCTGATGTACACAGGCAAGCTGGCACCGCAGCTGATTGATCCTGCACGGCTGGAGCAGGGCGTCCGGTTCCTGCACGCTTATCCGCTCCTGCAGGAGGCCAGCCAGTCTACATACTCCCACCCGGAACAGAACATCAACCTGTCCACCTCTCTCTACGGCATCCAGATCTCTGACCAGCAGGTGGCGCTGTCACCCAGAGGAACATCTCACCAGCAGCCCTCCTCTCCCTTCGACTTGGAGCAGGTCAGCTCCGAGGGAAAGTTTCTGTCCACGCCAGCTGCAGGTTCAGTCACAAATTCTGTAATATCCAAACAGGTTTCCCCACACCCTGATGCTGAGGCCTCAACAAGTGGAGCTAAACTCTTGGTTGAGGAGGGGGGGATGGATTTACTAAATGCAGATGGTTCCTCAGCTGGTGCTATTCTCCATGTGAAGCCCAGCATAATGAAAAGGAATTCCTCCTTCAGGAAGCATTACTCCTGTCATCTCTGCAAGAGCAGATTCACACAGAGAAGTCTGCTGAGAGAGCATCTCCTGCAGCACGCTCAGAGTTTCCAGCAGCCACCGGCTGAGCCCAGCAAGGCGCCCTCGCCTGTTATGGGAGAACTCGCCACGTTGGCAGCGGGGGCTCTTGCAGGTAACAAAGCCGGGTCAGGTGCCTTGGTTGCGGCTGCACCAGTCGAGATCATCAGTGACAGCGAGCAAACTCCTGTTTCAGGGACCAACTCCGACTCTCCACAAGCCGAGGTGTCCACTTCCACCTGGGGGGTGGGAGGGTTAAACTCCCAGGCCGACACGCCGCCCCCGTCAGACATCGCGGACATCGACAACCTAGAGAACGCAGACTTGGACCGGGAGGTGAAGCGGCGGAAGTACGAGTGCTCCACCTGCGGGCGGAAGTTCATTCAGAAGAGCCACTGGCGCGAGCACATGTACATCCACACGGGGAAACCCTTCAAATGCAGCGCATGCGGGAAGAGCTTCTGCCGCGCCAACCAGGCGGCTCGCCACGTGTGCCTGAACCAGGGGGCCGACTCGTACACCATGGTGGACCGTCAGAGCATGGAGCTGTGCGCCGCAGGAGACGACAGCAGCCAGATGGAGGCCATGTTCTTGGGCTCGTCGAAGCCTTACAAGTGTAACATTTGTGCAACAACCTTCTCCAGTCCCAGCGAGGTGATTAAACACCTGTGCTTCTCACAAGGAGGACTAGTCGGGCTGCAGGGAAACACGTCCGCAGGCGCGCTGCTGCAGCGGGAGGAATTTTCCAAAGATGAAGGCTCAGATTTGTCCAACTCTGGCACCCCACTAGAAGCAATAAAAACTGAAGAGATTCTTGTGGAATAGTGCCAGAACTGTGTTTTTGTCTTTTTTTTTTTTTAACTTGTTATCTAAATTATCGTTAAAAGGTAAGCTAAAGATAAAGTTTATCAAAGTAGATTGTCATTCTGCTTAAACTTTATTTTACGATGAAGTGCTTTAAACCTTTAGGCCCTCCGAGTGCTAAATTTGACTCTTTCTATACAATCAGGTGGAATTTTGATTACACTGACATTTTCTTGAAAGCTATAAGATAAATATTAATGATATTGTTTGTGTACATTCTTATCATCAGGATAAGCCAGACTCGAGAATTTGGCGCAGATGCACGTGTAGGTTTTCAGTATAAAAGGAAGCTGAGGCGGTTCAGGAGGAAACTATATGTTGCGAGATGAGCTGGCCACATCTGCGAGGTGTGGCGACAGTTGCAAAATACTGTAACTGCAGAGGCTGACACATCAGGTACAGAAAATTTGTAGCCGAAAGCACAAAAACATGACAAGCTGCGCTCTAACTAAAGTAAAAGGTAAATATGCATCAAAGTACATTTGTCTTCCATTAGTCTTCTGGTTGTGGTCTCAGCTCAGCAGGATGTTTTGTAAATTAGAGACTTGACTGCACCTTTTTCAGCGACTGTAGTTTTAATCTGTGTTTTATTTCTATTTTTTTCTGTCACACTTGGTCACAGGCTACCTAAGAAAGTGTGTTGTCTATAGTGGTGCCACAGTTTTTGAACCTTTTTTATTTTCATGATCTTTGCTTGTTGTGCGTCTATATTGTATAACTGGTTACTAATGATCCATCCAGTCACATTCACCTCCATATGAGGCTGTCCTGTAAAATATAAACTCATACGTTATAGTTTTTTTTTTTTTTTTTGAACCTGTTCCTAAAATTCCTTAGTTTGATTTTCTAATTTTGTACACAGTGTTATATTCATAGAAAATATGTTATACTTCAAAGATATAAACATTTTAGTGCTTCTTTTAATTTTATGGGTTTGGTCTAGCAACTAAGTGTGTTATAGGGATGGGAATGTTTAACATGTCTTGAGTTTTACCAAGTAATTTTTGTTAAAAAAGTTGATATTTGAAGTCTCTTAAGTCAGGGGTCACCGACCAATAGGCCAAGAACCAGTATTGGTTTTGAACTACCGGTATATAGAAATTTAAATAACTTGTTAAAAATTTTATACACATTGGTCTGTATGATAATTCACTCAGTTGCAGTTTTTTTTAAGTAAACTACAAGCTAACCTTAGCAGAGCTACAAGCTAGCTAAGATAAATACTGTATAGCAAACATGCAAGCTAACCCTAGCTCTGCAAAAATATAACCTTAGCAGACCACTAGCTAACCCTAGCAGTCCCACAAGCTAACTCTAGCAGACTGACAAGCTAATCCTAGCTCCACAAAAAGATAACTTTAGCAGATCTACAAGCTAACCTAGCTCCTCAGAAAGATAAACTTAGTGGGCCACAAGCTAACCCTTGCTCCACAAAAAGATAACCTTAGCAGACCACAAGCTAACCCTAGCTCCAGAAAAAGATAACTTTAGCAGATCTACAAGCTAACCTAGCTCCTCAAAAAGATAACCTTAGCAGTGCCACAAGCTAACTGTAGAAGAATTACAAGCTAACTTTAGCAGAGCCACCAGCTAACCTTAGCAGAGCCACAAGCTAACCTTAGCAGAGCCACCAGCTAACCTTAGCAGAGCCACAAGCTAGCCTTAGCAGAGCCACAAGCTAGCCTTAGCAGAGCTACAAGTTAACGTTGGCACAAGTGAATAATAAAAACAAACCTTGCTAAACTCCCACCCCGCCTCCCACTGGTCTGTGGGAAATCTATCTTGTGTGAAACCAGTCCATGTTTGAAAAAGTTGGGAGTCTGCTGTTTTGTGATTTTTGTCCTTACCAAATGTTTGCAAACTGCCACCCATCATATTCATTTTGTGCAAAGGGAACCTTTTTGTTTTTTATTAAACTTTTTTTTTATTTTTATCTGAATACTTCATCTACTTTTGTGGACATCATTTAAACTGGCTGTAGTCACAAATCTTCACACTTCACAACGATATGAAATAGGTTTATTTTATTTTGCACAGCACTAATTTGACCACACTTTCTGCCTGTGTGCTGCTGTTGACTGACTACATGTCCACATGATCTGAATACATTTAGAGCCCAAACTGTTGATCTCTATAATTCAAATGTTAAAATACCGGTGACCATCTGCTGTTTCCTCTTCGTTTCATTCATTTATATTTGAATATTTAGAGCAAGTCTCTGCAGCTCAGTGCAGTAAAGCTCCCACGACTTTTCCTTCCAGCACAAAAAATACAACACTTCAATTTCTCTTAAAAACTTTGAATTAATGGAATTTTTTTTAGCTTTTTGAAACCGATTAAAGTTTTGTGAGACAAAATTTGTTTTTTCTTCTGTTAGTCTGTTTCCTGAAACAAATTCTGGTGAACAATTTGAAGACGTGGAATTAAAATTTTCATTTGAAGTTAGAAAATAACACACAATGAATGTCAAAGTACATTTTGCAAGATATGTTTTTAGTCTTTAAATTATATTTTGACTTGCATAATTAATAATTAATCAGATGTTTGATTTGAATTTTTTTTTAATTGAGGGCAGATTTATTTTCACATTTATTTTTCCTGAAATTTGTTTAAAACTGACTGGTGTAGTTTGGCAGGTCTTTGGCTAGATGGCGCTGTTTCTCTTATTAGTCAAGATCTTCCATTTATTTGGTAATAAAAATTTACCATCAGTCTGCGTCACTTTAAAATCAAGAAATATTTATAAAATCGTTTGTATTCGTTGGGGAATTTGTTTTTCTCATGCAGGTGATCAGTTTTTTGACTAAATGCAGCTTTTTTAATATATACTTTGAGCATAAATGTGAACATTGCTCCTTCCAGTGAGCTTTAATAGTCCACTTATTTAATAACTGGCTGTATTTGGGTTTTATTAACGGCCGAGGATCTCAGGAAGATAATTTCACCATCACTGTAGTCGAGTTTTCACTCGTTCAGACCCCAGTTCATAAAACTTGAGTGCACACGTGTACCCCCTTTCCCAATCTTGCATCTACTGTGATTGATCTGTTCTCAGGAATGTATTTTATCTGTTTAAACATTATTTTTGGCCATAAAGAACCAATAAAAACATCTTTTCATAAAAACATGATTTTTGTCTGGCCTTTACTCGCGACTGCAGCATTTACTTTTTTTTTTTCACAGCTTCCAGTGGTTTTTAAAGCAATATTCACTTGTGAGTATTCAATGAGGTCTTAAACAACAATTCACCTTTATGAGTTACATAAAATATATTAAAAAAAAGAATCAAAGGAGAAAGCACAAATTTCCTTTAACTTTATTGAATGAAATATAGACAAGTTTCTGAATCCTTACTATCGACAGCTTGGGAAATATAAAAAGTCAACAACGACCGTGCTACAGGAGTCTTATGCTAACTTGCTGCAGGTATTAGTTCAAATTACATTAGGTACATACAGTAGTTATACAATCTGTACAAATGTTAACAGGTTCACAGTTAAAGAGGGTTACAAATAAAAAAGGAGTACTGGATGGCTGCCCCTAGATGCTTTATACTTAATGCAACAAGAGCAAGACCTCAATTCTCTAATTATTTTACATAAAGCAAATATTGCGCCTAATAAGTTTGGTCATAAAGCTGAAGCCTTTAGAGTCCCTCGAATGAGCTGCTGATTGAAATCTTATCAAAGCGTTGGTTAAATTCTCAGGCGAACGTCTTCCAGAACTGGTTGAAAATGAAATAATACCAGATTCAACCCATCACACAAACGCTTTGGTTGGAAAAAGCAGATTTTTCAGGGCTAAAGCGAGTGTTTTTATACGAGAAGCACATATAAGTCCTGAAACAGTCATTATAAATCAGGAACTGGACACATTTTGTATGTTTCTCCTCAAACACCAACCCAGTGTTCAAAATCAGCAAATTCCTTCTACCTCATCAACTTGAGTGTTTATTGTAGCTTTATATTACCACATCAAACTATGAGTAACAATGTGTTTTCACAGTGAGTCAGGCAGTGAGATTTTATCTACATGAATCTTTTCAAACATTTAGCAGAGTGAATACTCATGGCTACAACTTTGAACCCCACCTTGCATTTCAGGTTTGTTATCGAGCCTCTTCCTGCGCTCGCCTGCTGGACGACGTTTGTACCATGACTTAGTTCTAATGCCAGTTGAAGATGTGCAACAAAAACAGTGTTTTATGTAAATGGAAGGAGAAACTTGCTGATGCATCACAGCATGAAGTAAAAAAAACAGGCAACATACGATTAAAAAAAAGAAAAATAAAGATACATGTGACCAAATGAATAGTCAGGATATAAATACAATATACAGGATATTAATCATCCATCCCTTCGCCTGCTGACACCCCTTAATTTTTGCACATTAAAACTTGCACTCTGGCGTCCAAACACACAAATCCACACTCAGGTTGCAGCAAAGGCGGCGGGAGGTCACCGAAGTTTCGGAGGAGCAGTTACGAGTCAGACGGGAGGCTTCTGTGGAGCTGGATGTGTATTTGTGTGTGTGTGTGTGTGTAGGTGGGGTTGTGATGGAGCTGTATAACGGGGCTGAGGGTGGAGAGAAAGTCAAGAGTTGTTCAGGATGAGTGAAGCTCGTCACAGAGTGATACCGCCGAGCATACGCTCTCCAACAGATGGGTCGCCTCCCAGGCGCCGGTCCTGCATCTTCACCTGAAGTGGAGAAAACAAAAAATATTTAAAAAATGGTATTAGGAGAAAATCTGGATCTGTTATTCAAACACCTGGAAAAGAAAACAGTTTTAGATCAACTCATTTTCACGTGTATGGCTATGATCTGGGGATTTGTTGTACAGTTGGTTGTTTTAGACGTGCTTTATGTAAAAAAAAAAAAAACAATATTTAATAACTTGCAACAATCAGAAAATGGAGCCTAATTTTCTGCATCTTAGTACATACAAACATTGCTTCATGTACTTTCTTCTTTTTTGGCTTTTTATAGTTTGGCACGTTTATTTAAAGAACTTTAGCAATATTTGTACTTAAATTAAGCTGATCCTTGATATACTGTATTACAAAAAATAGATCTACGACAGAAAAAACTTGGGTAATATAAAACAGTGGTCTGCTATTAATTTTATTCACTAGATGTGCTGCCCTGCTATAACTCAATGTTATAGTAAAATACTGTACTAGTTTTTAAACTTGATTATTTTATGTTGTTTTTAATATATATATATATATATATATTCTACTAAAGGATTTCAATCTGATCCTGTCTAACTAAACACGAAAAGTTAGCTCCATAAACTTTACCAAATATAACCTGTTGACTTTACGATACTTTTATCTTTTGAGTCAAATTTAATCCAGGAAACAGATTTAATCAGTACTTTTTACACATCCAGCTGCACTGCTGTGATCTTTCCTTTCAAATAAATTGAATTTGGCAGTAAGCCAGTATTTTAACACTATCGCTGCATATTAAAGCACCCCACAAGGACATGACGGTTTAGTTCAAACTGGAGTAAAAAAAAAAAGAAAAAGAAATGCTCCTCCTGTTCTTTGAAGGCCGGTAACAGAATCTTACAAACACGTCCTCTGACACGGTGTCTTAACTCCACACTGAGCCTGTGATAGAAGAGGAATCATAATCAGCCTTTCAGCACAAGTTCATCTGCACCGCTTCCCTTTAAGATCCAAGCCCACAGAGACGGGGGTCAATGGCGGCATTCCTGCTTTGATATCAAAAGTCCCTCGGTTACTCGAAGCCCGAACAAAAGCCTTTTCATCGGGTCAGCATGAAAACCCCCTCCTCTGCTCTCTAGTAAAAGTAAGACCTGTTGATGTTAAATAGAAAACACTAGGAGAAGGTTTTAAAACAACTCCCTGCCTTCGTCGTCACTCAGGGTTTTTAATGATTGTTGAGAACTTCATGACTTTTCCAAATGGTCTCACCTGCTCATGATGCGGCCGTGACCTCTGTGGACACTGGCTCGATCTCCTTCACCGCCTCCTCGATCACCTCGATCACCTGCGCCATCACTTCGGCGCACTTTTCTGATGGGGTTTTCTCCGTTTCTGCGTCTTGACTCGGAGCCTCTCCTGAAGCAGATGCTTGGGCCTCTTCTGGCAGGTCTGAGAGTTCGTTTTGTCTCAGTGGCTTCTCAGATGTTGCGTCGGTGTTAGAACCGTCTTTGTCGAGCTCTGCGACGGTTTCCACTTCCACAGGCAGCTCCTCGACCACCTCCGCCGACTGCAGGACCACTTGGGTCGGCATGTGGACCTCAAGAACTTTCTCTGACTTCTCCTCTGGCTTGCATTCCTCAAGCTGTGACTTCACGTCCTCGTCAGCTTCTTTTACTTCTTTGTTCTCTTTCTCCTCCGGTTGTTCAATCTCTCCACCGATCTCTGTTACTTCCTCCTCGATGATGGTTTCTTTGCTTACTTCCACCTCCGCAGCCATCTTTAAGCTTTTCTTTGGTGTCTCCTCCTCCTTGACGTTTTCTGTGACCTCCAGTTGGACGGTCTCAGTCACCTCCACGGCAACACAAAGTGTCTGCAGTGATTTTGGGGATGGTTTTTCACAGAAACCAAGAACAGGGGTTTGAGCACTAACAACTGGCTCAGTTGCAATGTCAGTTGTGGCCATTGCCTTGACCGGCGACGGAATGGTCACCGTTGACTTTTCAGATTGTGGACCATCTTCTAAAACTTTACCTACAGCATCTTTAATGATAGCCTCTGCTATCTCTGCGCTCTGAGTCTCCATTGCGTTGTCGCTCACCTCAGTTTTCCCACTGGTTTCCACAGTTTTCTGTTCCTGGATTGTTTCTTCCATAGCCTTCCCATCGTCCAGCGCAACAAGGACCACCGTCTCTGTGATAACAGCGCTTTCCTCACTTGGTGCATCTGCAGGGACAGCTGCTTCAGTCCCCTTTGTGTCTTCTTTAGCGTCACATTCTGTGGTTGAAAGCTCCTGAGCCACTGCCTGAATCACCTCTTCCGCTGGAGTGTTTTCTCCATCAGCAGCGTGCCGCTCCATGTTCACATTACTTGCCTTGGTCTCTACAACCACCTGAGAGATTTCCACGGTTTGGGTGCAGACAACCATTTCAGGTATTGGTGTGATGGAATCGACTATGACGGTGTTAGGTGAGTTCTGCTTCAACAATGTGGGCTGGACGACCTCAGAGTTGTCTGTGCCAACGACTCCAACCTTCTCAACCTCAGCTTCGTAACGCTCAGTGGCAGCTTGAACGTCTACGTCTTCACCCACACCCAGTTCTTCTACAACAGGTTCAAGAGTTTGTACCAGATGGACTTGAGCTTTGTGTTCAGGGTCTTCTACAGCAGCTGCTGCTTCTAATTCTTCTGCCTTCTGCTCCACAGCCATCTCCACACTTGTTACATCACTAACTGGACCTATGCACTCTACGGTAGGCTCAGTTGGCTGCTCCAGAGAAACTTCTTCAATCTCCTGGATTTCAAGGCCGGTGCAAATGGCCACAACCTCACTTTGTGCATGTGGCTCCAGGATGGCCTTTGTCACAGACTTGGCATTCTCCAATCCTGGTTCTGTTTCTGCTGAAGCTACATCCAGTGGAGCATCTTCAAGGATCACTGATGTCTGAGCTGGAACTTCACTGACTTGAGCCTCAATTTTACTAACAACCTCGTCTGCAGTCTGTGTCTCGGGTCCCTGAGGAATAGTGGAGGTTGCTGCAGCTGGAGCCAGGGTTACGGGCTTCACTTCCGCCATGGACAGCTTGCACCTTGTGCTACTTGGACCTTTTGGCAGTGCAACCTGGTCCTCTGTGTCATCGTCTGCAATGTCAGTGTCAACAGATTTTGGTGTGGCCACATTTTCTACCTCCTCTGGGATATCACTGAGCTGGTCGTGTTTATCGTCTTCAACTACGGCTGGAATCCACGACGGTGATCTGTCGTCAGCCGATACTTTAGCCTGGACTGAAGCAGGTTCTGCTGGTGCTTCCTGCCCCGCTTCAGCTTTTTCCTCATATTCTGAGAGAGGGACTACAGCTGGGGTGTCGGAGTCCTCCTCACCTGAGCCTTGGTCAGCGGAAGTTTGTTTTTCCACCTTCTTCCTGCGTCCATGAAAAAGCTTCTTCAAAGAGAAAGAGGACTCTTCTTTTTGGGTTTCAGTGTCTGGTTGGACTTGGTCAGCAGGCTCCTCTGGCTTTTCTTCACTTTTGGGCTTACTTTTAGGCATGACTAAGCGTTTCAATGTGCTCCAGGGGGACTCTCTCGCAGGCTCAGGTGCAGGACTTATTACTTCTTCGTTCTCTGGGCTTTGGGGAGGGACTTCAACACCCTCAGTTTTGCCTTCGTCTTTCTCTTCTTCTGCTTTTTCTCCTGCAGTCTCCTCTTCAGCCTTGGTCTCCTCATCATCTGAGTCAGACGTCTTTCTTGTCCTCTTTTTGGGTCCACCTATGCACATCAAAGCCTCCCAGGAAACAGAGGTGTCCATTTTCTTTTTCGGCTCCTCCGTGCTGCTGGTCAGCTTTTCTGCGTTTTCCGTCTTTGGCTCTTCTTCTGAAGGCTTGTCCACTTTGGGCTCTTTCTCTTCAACGTTTTCTTCAACTGGAGCACTCTCAGAAGAGGACAGAGTGGCAGACTTTGCCAGTTTGTCACTCGTGCCCTCATCTTCACTGTCAGAAGACCTTTTAGCATACTTCTTAGGTGATACCAGTTTCCTGAAGGAGGCGATGACGCCATCTTTTTTCTTTTCACTGTCAGATGTAGTCTCACCTTCGTGCTCCTGGCTGGACTCATCCACTGAACTGACATGCTCCCCCGATGCCTCTGGAGACGAGGGTCCGCTGTCAGCTTTAGGAGCCTCGTCAGACTCATTGGACGACTGCAGCTGCTCCACTGCCTGCTCCCCAGATTCAGCTGGCTTTGGCTCTGATTCCTTCTTGTTCTTATGTCTCTTAGTTGAGAGCTTTTTCAGGCCAGCTCCAGTGAAGAGCTTCTTCAGTGGGCTCCCGTGGGGCTTTGACTTCTCCGGTGACGACTGGTGCTCCGGCTCAGATGTCACCTCTGCTGAAACCTTCTCTTCCACCTTTTGGTCTTCTTGTTTGGTTTCAGTAGTACTGTCAGTGGCAGCAGAGGCCTCAACTTTCTCTTCTGGAGTAGTTTCAGATGTTGCTTCCTGTAGAGTGCTTGGTGCATCTTCCTTGGGCTCAGACTCAGATTTCTCCTCCTTGACTTCCTTTTCTGTCACATCCTTCTCCTCCTTGGTTTTCTCATCTGTCACAGCTTTTTCGTCCTGAGTTTCCTTCTCTTTTGCTTCGACCTCCTTTGTTTCCTGCTCTGGAGCATCTATCTCCTTTTCCTCAGCAGCAACTTCTTCTGTATTGGTCTCCTTTACAGTTGCTTCTTTTTCCGCCTCATCTTTTGTCTTTTTGATACTGTTTTTTTTCCGCAGGTTTGAGAAGAGTCCTCCAGAGAAGAACTTTCTAAAAGAGGACACACTGGTGTCCTTGGTTGGAGAAGAGGTTTCTGCTTCTCTCTCAGCTCCCTCCTCCTTGACTTCTTCGTTAGCAGCCTTGGCAGCACCGCCTTCCAGTTGGGCGTCGGTGGCTTCAGCTTTGTCTGCTTCGGTAGCGGATACCTCCTTGTCAGCCTCCTTTACTTCTGTTGTGACTTTCTCTATTGCCTCCTTGTCTTTTGCAGCTTCTTCAGTCTCACAGACTTCCTCTCCCTCTTTGTCTTTTACTATCAGTAGCTTCACAGGGTCCACGTCTTCACTTTTATCCTTCTTGAGCGTGAACTTCAAGCCCACGATGCTGAAGATCTTTTTGAATCCAACTTCATTGGCGTTGTCGGGTTTCTCATCCGTTGCCTTCTCTTCAATAGAAGTAATCTCATTCACGTCAGGGGACTCTTTGTCCATCTTCTCGCCGTTTACTTGTGGGGTCTCTTCGACCTGGGCTGTTTCTGTGGTGTCAGAAGCTTCCTCCTTCTGGGCCACAGATACACCATCTGGCTGGCCAACTGAAACGACATGAAGAGAGAATATTCAGTGAGATGATGAACAAATAAACTTCCTCAGTAGTTCAACATTTCAATATTCTTACAAAAAATAGCATGGGAGTGGTGGCACAGAGGTTAGAGAAGACAAGCCTGTGGTAGGAAGGTCTATGGTTCAAATCCCCCTGACCATAACATCAAACTGGGGGTGGGAAAGGTGAAGCATCCACATCTGTCTCTACCCATTTGCCCCATTGGGCCCTTGAGCAAGGTGCTTAACACAACTGCTCCCACAGTCGGACGCCCTAGATGGCAACCCTGCTCCACATGTGAGCCAAGCTAGCTCGATGGTCTTCAAGCATAAAAACAATTGCCCAATCTTTGTGCAAGTTCATTAGCTGTGGCAACCCCTGAAGAAGGGAGAAGCCAAAAGAAAAAGAATTTTTTTTTTAAAGCATTATTGATGAAACTGATAGATCAAGCTTTTTGAAATTGGAGCTCAATTCTGACCGTACTCATGAACTAATGGCTTTTTGAGAAATACCAAGAGAGACTGATGCACTCTTAAAACTCCAATCAAGATATTTACAGCAGGTAAATGCTGTTGCATAATTGCCATCAGTTCCACATTAAATAGTTATTTATTATATTATATATATATATATATATACTGTATA
>JARVGV010000192.1:20599442-20614040 GCA_031762435.1 Hypsolebias longignatus | reverse complement strand
GTCAGAGGGCAGCTGGGAGACAAACTGAATGGCAGCCATTCTCTCTGCAACTTTGACCTATTATATGCAAATCTGCTTTTCTGGAGCAGCTTTGAAACAAAACAAGTCAGTTAAAAAAAGTGTGGTGGGTGGGGGGTGTCTTCTAGGAGACCTTATAATGTTCCACCAAGACTAGGTGCACCCCCCCGACCCCCACCTCTAAAGGTGTGGTCGAAACATCTCTGACGGAGACGAACGTTGCTCAGATGAAACCAAAACCTGATGTCAAATTTACAAAAAAAAAAAAAAAACTCTACAAATGTCAGTGATCTCTTATTCAGACGTCAGCTTTCTGAGATACAAGTGATAAAAAGAAGAATCTGTTTGCAATTACACCCCCCACCCCACACACCCACACACACACACACAGGGACAGACAGACGCAGACAGGGGCGCTCTAATTGAATAAAACACCTCACATGATGGGATGTGGCGTGCTGACTCAGACCCACATTAGAAGAAAATGAAATCATCAAAACACTCTCCGTCTGGTTGGGATGTTTTAGTTTTTCTTCCCACCCAAAGGTTCGGATGCTGTTTGAGTTTGCTTCTCTGATCGATTCACATTCTACACAGCGAGCAAAGAAGAAATCCCTCCATCCATCCAGAAAGCACGGCTCCAAGCAGCCACACCCTCAGGACAACAACGCCTTTGGCCACACGACACACACACAAACACTTTATTTGGTTCAAAGTGTTGTTTAAAACACTGTCAACAAGCAAATCTATCATTAAAAAAACTGTCTGGTTCAATTCAACCCCATGAAGATGTGGTGAGTAATCCTGCAGTTTGAGGCATTTTCCTGCAACAAAAAACCAAATCTGAATTTTAAAAATAAAAACATGTAACTGGAGCTGATCTCCTTGTTCTTACCTGTTAAAGTTATTGTTCCGAGCATCGGGAGAACTCCAGAAGCCTCTCCCAAGAAAATGTGGAGGAGGAAAAAAAAGAGTCAAACCTTTTGGTCTTTGCCTGTTCTCTTTCACTTCTCTGGTAACTCTTTAAAACGCTGTCAGACTTTCCTCTTTCAATGTCCTAATGTCTCTGTCCTCCTCTGTCTCTGTCCTCCTAAGCCAGTCATCAGAATGAGCTGAACTCAGAGCTCCACACACATTTCTACACACCAACACACACACACTGTGTTAGGACCACCCCCGCCTCCCTGTCTTCCCACCTCTCCTGCTTTTCTTCAGCTGTTCTGAATGGACTGCACCCCCTCCTCCCCTCTCCTCCCTTACCCTCTCACACACCCTCAGACCTCCTCATTTGGCAGGGATGACTTAGCTGCTGCTCATTTAGTCAACACAGATTTACTTTACCAACTGTTTGTGCACCTTAATTAAAAAAAGGGAAGTTAAGTAGTAATTTTTTTTTTTTTTTTTAAAGGACCGCCATGTTCTTGTACTCCCTCTTCCAGGAGGTTCTCCCTCAGATGTCATGGCTCGTGTCAAAAGTCACGGAGGACAGTTTGAGGTAACTCAGGTTGTTTTGAAGTGGAAACTTTTTAAATCCAGGCGTCAGACTGGAATTTTTTTTTTAAAACTCCCAGCACCTTCTCAAGAGAAAACTTTTCCTGAGAGCAGAAGCGAAAGCTCTATGGCCGCAGTCCGTCAACAGAAACTGAAAGCCAAGAAAGAGCTCAGGGGCTGGACAACCAGCAGATATTGTCATTAAATAAGTTTGTTTTATGGTTTATAATCTAGTTTTTTATTTATTTATTATTATTATTATTCATTTTAAATTACGATACCAAACAATCCCATAAATGATAAGAATACAAAATATAAAATGAAAGGTAGCAGAAGGAAGAAAAAAAATCTTATTATATCTGCCCCTTTTTTCAATCAGTTTAAACAATAATGATCTACAAGTAGTTTTATTTAAAAATGAACCCACGTGGGCCGAACTGAGTTCAAACGTGGGCTTAATGTGGCCCCCGGGCCACCAGTTGGATTTAAAATTTAAAATGATGTGAAGCAGCGATCCGACCTCATCGCCGGTCCAATCGCTCGTGTACTCATTATTTTAGATAATTACTGTTTAACATTTTTTACAGTCAACGCCAGTTTCCAGGAGATCGATCACATCTTAACCCCACCTCAGAGGGAGCTTCAACACTTTCCACACACCCGAGATAGTTTTCAGCTTTAAAACAGTAGCTTGAACCTTTTGAATGGGCGTTATGTGGAAAAGGTTGTGAACAATTAACATCTTACCTGCTGCAGATAGCTCTTTGAATGTCCTCAGTTTAGAGAACCTGGACCTGATGGGGCCAAGATCGAGTGGATTGCTGCCATCTTAAAGCTCAAATCTCAAAAACTAACATTCACCCTGCCGTTAGTATGAAGGAACAGCACCTAGCTGCAGCACTTCCATGTACCCATTGTACTTACGCTATGGATATTGTTATATTTCTGCAGGAGTAACATTGTAACGGTTAACTGACTGTGGTGTAAAGGTTGTATCAGACTGGGCTGATCTGTTGGTGAACAGCGTTCACAAAAGTACGACGGAGCTTTAGGGCCACGCTAAGAAAAAAAAGCCGTAAAATTGCAAAAATAAAGTCGTATGAGACATTATTTTTTTCAGCTCTCGCATTTTTTCTTCCACGATTCAAATCCACGACGCGACCCGTCAATCAATCCAGTAGGCGTGTCAGCAAATGACCAATCCAAGCTAAACGAGTCGTAATATTATCCAAACTCCGACACGATAAAGCAGGTTTACCACATTTTAACTGTGGTAAAAAGAAGAATGTTGAGCATCTTGTTAAATTATACTTTGGTATTGGTTTTACAAATAAGGACTCTGATGGGCTGCAGCGCAGGTAAGGAGCATTTAGCTTCAGATTGGTCATTTGCTGACATGCCTACTGGATTGACTGACAGGTTGCATCGTGGATCCGAATCATGGGAAAAAATAAATAAATAAATGAGAGCTGAAAAAAAAAAGTCTTGTACAACTTTATTCTTGTAATATTAAAACTTTATTCGACTTTATTCTCGTCGTTTTATGGTTTGTTTTTTTCTTACCGTGGCCCTAAAGCTCCGTCGTACAAAGTCTAAAATGTCTCAAAGATTTCAGGGTTCTCAGTTTTCCTCGAATGGCTCACAGAGCTTGGAATTTTGATCATGTTAAAAAAAAAAAAAAAAAATGGCTGCAACACATTTTCTGTCAAAATAGTCACGGAGTTGTCCCGGGCGTCCGACTTGTCTCGAACGCGTCTCAGTGTAGTTTCGGTAAGATCTCGAGCTCTCGTTAATATTAATATTATAGGCGATGGATGGAAGGCCTGCACATAAAAATAGACCTGGACTTTCAAAAACTGACCACTCAGAACACGGACACAAGGCTCGCTAATGAGATTAGTGACATGCCACCTTAAAGAGATGCAACCGCTGAATTATTTTAGAGCGTAGAGTCGTTTTAAGGTGGCAGCAACCTACATTAGTCGTGGACCTGATCATCCAACAATCCAGTAAGAATTCACCTCTTTTACTGCAAACAGAGCAATCTACAACAAGTAAGATGTTTGTTGTACATTCCTCTTCCACATAACCCCACTTTAAAAGAGGCACCGAGTGCCTTGTGTGACGCAGACACGTCTAACTTCTGTCTGCGGCTGGAGGGGGCAGGAATGCAGATAATTCTTCAGGTAAGCACCAGCACAATCAGATCTGTCACAGTTTGAGTCTGAGACACATTGTCCCGCAGGAATGTGTGAATTCCATCCAGAAAGCTCCCAAATTGTTGATAACAACAGTCATCGAGCAACAAAAAAAACTGCGTCTGGGCTTCAAAAAGTGTTCACACGGAGGGAACGGAGCAGCTTCATGCGTTCTGTTGACTACATCATGGGAAACGCGTTTTCACGTCTGTGAAAATTATTTATCGTCCGATCGGAGTTGGAAAAAAAAAAGAAAAAAGTGTGTGGATGTTTACGTGCGCTGGATGCTCCAAATCTAATAAGAGGTCATACTGGATTAAGTTTTTGTGGATAACAAAATTAATGTTTATAAAATTATAGCGCTGGACGTTGGAATTTCTGAGCCGCTGGATAACTCAGTTAAATGTTCAAAGTCATAAAAATATCATTTTGACCCGGTTACGTATTAAGGATTAAAACTCACATCATTCCTTCGATAACAGTAAAGTTTAAACCTGTACTCGTAGCAAAGCGTCTGAATGGATTTTACTGAGTAGATCTACAGCTGAAATGGGGTCAGTTCAATTCAAGATGGCTGCCACAGCCAAATGACCTTAAAAAAAAATGGCTCCATCTCAGTGTTTTACAGACGGTGGAGTGGTAGTAGCTGAGAGTCATTCACAGAACAGACTCAGAGCGCAAAACATTTCACGACAACTTTGTTTAAAACCTTGGCGTTGACCGTTTTTGTCTGTTAGCAAAATATCTCTTACATCATTGGATGCAGTGAAACTGACGTAGCAGAGAGATGTTCTTTTCATCTTGGACATTTTATTCTCCAGGAGAAACCCCAGTGCAGATCTCCAGGAAGCCACTCACACCGACAGAAACACGGCGTCCACGTGACGAGGGAATCCGTTCGACTCGTGTCGTTACGTCACCATGGCAACCACAGATAGATTTTTTTTCTGTTTGATGGAGAACAAGGAGAACGTCTTATTTCAGGATGTCAACCGTCGTCGTTTTGATGACCAGTAGAGATTAGCAAATGTTAGCCTCCAGCTAACGCTCCTAGCATGACTGTCGCCACACTGGTCAGCTCATGCAGCAGCAACCACGCCTACTTCACATTTCTGGCCAATCACAATAGTTGATGTAAACCCCAGAGAGAAAAGATATCTACCCAGACCTTGTGTCGAGAACAAGCTCTTGGAGCTCCAAGGAGAACAAAATGACAATGTTTACTTCTCATGGAGTATAAATCCAGCCATAGAGTGAACCTATTTCAAGATGGTCGCCAGAGCTAATGGACCCTAAAGAGCACAAAAAAAAAGGCAGCTACTGAGCTAGCATTTGATGTGGTAGTAGCTGAGAGTCCTTCACAACATGTACTTGAGCTGATGATGTTTTCATAGTGATTTTAGCCTGAAACTCTGGCATGGAAGGCAGCGGGTCTTAAACTCTGTCAGGTTTTCGCTCTGACTCACGAGCAAAGCGTTACGTCGATGCAGTGACTCATCCGAAAGGTACGTTACTATCTGGGCCGAGTTCCACGATGACCGGGTTCTGCTGAGTGGATGGTGAGTCAGAGCGAGGACGATTTACGGCAAGCTCGCACCGTCCTCTTCCTTTCAAACTTCCTCCGCGTGATTCATGCTCCTCGGTCACATTCCTGGACTTCCATGTAAACCGACAGAGTTCTATTTAAACCACGCAGGAAGGAACAAGAGAGAAACCACGGACAATGAAGAAATGCACATCGCTTTAATTATCACTTCCAAATAATAAAGCAGTTTTTTTTTTTTAGCTTTATATCATACAGTATTTGAATTTTATTCTGAGATAAAAAAATAAAAATAAAAAAAAGCAGCAAAGCTTCTCTCTCCTATAGGACAAAATCTGTGTTTTAGTTGTCTGTCTGTTAGCAAAATATCTCTTGAACCAGTCATTTGGATGTGCATTTATATATTTAATTTTTGGAGTTAACGTGATTCAAGATAGCCCCTGCAGCTCTTTAACTCGGGTCAGTTTTACATCCAATGACCTAAAATTTGACGTGGTAGTAGCTGAGAGTTGTGACAGGTGCAGATGTAAAATTTTAACTATCAAACTATTGGTTGATTTTGATTTATAAATGTACAGTAAACACCATTAATTAAATGGAGGTGACTCGTTTGATCCATAGCATCTTTTAGAATCAACATGCTGAAGTGAAGTTTGTTTCCAAAGTTGAGGTCAGGGGGAACACGAAACACCAAGAGTGGGGTCTTAATGCGATTTCCAAATACCGTATTTTTCGGACCATAAGGCACACTTAAAATCCTTAATTTTCCTCAAAAATCAACAGTGAGCCTTATAATCTGGTGTGCCGTTATTATTTCTGGTTGTGCATACTGACCTTGAACCAATTTTATGTGGTTATTGTGAATGAGTTGAATAAAGTTTGACTTATCTGACTGTTTTGTTTCGCTGAATGCGCCTTATAATCTGGTGCACCTTATGGTCCAAAAAAATATGGTAATCTGTGAGTTTAAAGAATGATTTATTTTGGCTAAAACTGTTACAAGCGTCAAAAACAGTTGTCATAAATAATAAAAACAGCATCAAATTTTTCGAGGCTGTGAGAGTTGATTGGCATATAATGAATATTTTATTCTTCAGGGTTTTAAATTTACTTTTTTTTTTCAGTTAGAAGCTAAAATGGTTGGAAGCCTTCTAATTTGTAATATAGTTTACTTTTTACATCTCCATTTACATATATCTAATTTAATCTAATACTGTACACTGTTTTAACTTTATTTTTCCATTTGAAGGAGGAAAAAAAATCAGCTGTGGTTATTCATTTATTATTTTTTTTGTTACGTATCTACTTGAGTAATTTTCAAAAAGAGATTTTCAGTTCAATTCAGTTTATTTATACAGCACCAAGTCACAACAGAAGTCACAGAAACATTCATATAAATAAAAAGTAAGTTAATAGCATTAATTATCTGAGGAGCAGACTGCTTTGAATTTAACTTCATCACAGAACTCTCATCTTGAGCAAGCGTAAAGGCGACAGTGGAAAGGAAAAACTCCCTCATAAGGAAGAAACCTTTAGCAGAACCAGACTCAAGACAAGCAGTCATCTGCTTCGACCGGCTGGGTTTGAGAGGAACCCATTCTGTTTAATAACTTGACCTAATGGAAGCATTTATAAGGTGAAAAGTATTGGTCCAAGCACTGAACTCTGAGGAACTCCATGACTAACGTTGGTGTATGAAGAAAATTAATCTTTTACATTTGGAATCTATCTGATTTTGGGGTCATTATAGACCCATGTTTGTTTAAACTTCATTTATTTATTTTTTAAAGGAGCCAAACCAGTGTTAGAACCAGTGAGAAGGAATGATTTTAAAAAGTCTCTTGGAAGAAAATAAAAGCGAGCATTTTTCTTTCTCTGTGGAAAAACAATAGAAAGTACTGTGATAAGAAAAACTTTGTTTCGTAGTAACGTTTCAGCAACATATCAAGAAGACAAAGCTGGCTGGAGGTGACGCCCCTCTTATCTCTGAAAATCAGAAAACGTGCCTGAATTCAGGAATGTTTGAGGTGGGGCCTGCAGGAGGAGGAGGAGGAGGAGGAGGAGGAGGAGGAGGATTATGGTGCCGGGCGGAGGGGCTTTTTGTGTCTCCTGTGAAAGAATGGATGACATCACCGCCTCTTACTCCTCCAAGAACTGGAAATAATGGGAGGAAGTGTGGAGAAGGACAGAGGAGTGGAACCACCTGAGCCACTTTAATTTAATTCAATCCCTGAATCAAACTTCTTTCATCCCTCTCTCCACTCCTTCTTCTCCCGGCCCCTCCGTCCTCGCTGCTGCTCGTCGTCGGAGCGATGGATAAGAATGTCAGACAGGAAATGGAGTCAGTTCTTGACATCACCCGTTTCCTCTTCCTTCTGCTCATTTCCTCGAACTCCCCTCAGAGCTCGGCGCGTCCGGCTGCCTTTTCTTTTCCTCGCGGTACGTGACGGAGCGCGATGACAGGACCGCCGCGGCCGTGACGTCACCGGCTGCTTTGTTTATGTTTGCTGTGAAACAATACAACATGTTGACATCTTCCAGCGCTGCTGGTCGCAGCAAACCGAACTCGCCTTGCACGCAAACTTAACTCACGCCAAATTGAGTGCCTGAACTCATCATATATAAAAGGACAATGGTTTTTGAAAGAATGCATATCGCCCGCCACATTTAACAACGGAGTTTGAGATTGAGATCGTCAGTCGTTTTAATCAACCCTAAAAATGAACATTACGCAAAACGTAATGCAACGTCGCAAAAAGCCGCTCTTGGAGTATGTGTCGTGAACAACCTCAGCTACTACCACACCAAACTTTAGCTCAGTATCTCTTAAACTGACTGAGCTGTGCTCATGTTTGTGTTCAATAGTGATGGTTAGCTTCGGTGGCCATCTTGAATTGCACTGACTCCAAAAGTTAAAAAGTTGTAGTTGTACATCCAATGATTACTTCCTGATCGTTTCGTAAAAATTCAACATGCGGTTCACGAGTTATTTTGCTAACAGACGAACAAGGATGACTCCAACAGTAAATGCTAACGTTTTAAGCGAAGCCTTCATGCAATGAATAGCACTTAAAGTATGTGTTGAGGACGACTCTTGGCGACAAACAAACCAAATTATAGCTCAAAATCTCCAAACTTGACTGACATGTAGCCATTTTAGTGTTTCAGATCAGTAAGGTCAGTTAGCTGTGGCGGCCATGTTGGATCAGGTTTACTCCAAAAGTTAATCAGTTGTAGACGCACATCTTCTAACTGTCTTCTAAAAGTTCACAAAAACATGTTGGTGAGCTTCACGCTCGCTTCGCGTTAAGGTTTGTGCTCGAGTGCACCTTCAGCGTGCCATGAACACAGCTCAGCGTTTAAAAACGTCGTTTCCCCCTGAAAGGCTCTGAGGGAACGGGACCATTCCGCTTGTTCCCACAACAGTTTCAGATGTTTGGCAGGAAGAGGACATTTCATTTTTGAAACTTAAAAAAATAAATAAATAAATAAAGAAAACTGTTATGTTAGTTGTCTCGCGATGACGATTTATGACAGTTGCCACCACTCCGTTAATGAGTCGGGGGAGGGGGGTTAAGGTGGGGTCAGTCACATTCTTGAGCCGTTCTCTCGGTCCTCCGAGTGCCCGAGGGAGGGTTAGGAGTTGAGGAGAGAGATTAGGTTCCCTGGTGCCAGGAAAGATGAGAGAGGAGCGCCTGTAGAGACGAGTCTGTCCTGGACTGGAGAGGTGTTTGAGGCCTGTTGGGTGGGGGTGGGGGGGTGGGGGTGCTCTGGTACCATACTGTACTCAGATTTGTTTTCATTTACCCTTTATTTATACAGGTAGTTTAACTGAGTCATTTTCAAGAGAGACCTGTTTGGGAACAGATGGTGGGGGTTAAGGGTCTTGCTCAGGGGCCCAGAGTGGAGCAAATGAGGGTGTAGGCAGGTGTGGGTGTTTCACCTTTTCCACCTACATTTTGATGTTGACTGTAACGGGAGTTGAACCTGCGACTTTCTGATCACGTGCACATTTCTCTAACCTCTGCGCCACCACTCCCCTATGTCCCCTAGATGTGTGGATAAAGTTCTGATTGGACACGTCAGATGAATTTTACTGGTTCGGTTCACACTTTCAGCTGGGTGGTTCTGCAGCATGGAGCCGTATGGAGCCAAGAACTTTATCTTTTTTTTTTTCCTCAGCTGTGCAGTATTTTCAAAATAAAGGCTCAGAAGCTGTAAGACGACAGTTTTGTGTTCCCTACAGTTCTGTGCAGCTCCGGACCCCGACCGTGAATCTCTTGTTTCTAAACATAAACATGTGTTCTGTGGATCTGGAGCAGCAAAGACCAAATTCTCCTGAACATTCACAGTAAGAAAAATAATAAAATTAATTGAAATTAAAAGCTAAAATAAATTTCTGTCTAATGCTGTTATAACTGACTGGTTCTCAATTGGGTGAAATCTGGGCCAGAATCAGCATAAGAAAAACAATGTTCTTCCAATTAGGCTCATTTTTTAAAAGCTCAAATAATTATTTTTTTATGGGGTTGGGTGATTGACAGGTGTTGGGGTGATTGACAGGTGTTGGGTGATTGACAGGTGTTGATGTGCTGCTCATTTGGGTTAATTTAGTTGACCTTAAGCCAATTACCGTACTTTCTGGACTATAAGCTGCTGTTTTTTTGTTTGTTTGTTTGTTTGTTTTTCACACACCATAGCTTATACAATGCTACGGCTGATTTATGGCTATTTAATTTAAATTAATTTAATTTAATTATTTATTGATGGACTAATGCCACCAAAACAATTAGCCTCATCACACCCGGGCACTCACATAGCTGCCTGATACACACCTCTCTTTGGTGGTGGGTCTTCATGACTCAGTGAGACTACCTGTATAAATAAAGATAAAAAAAAAATACAGATCAAATGAAATTACCAAACAGGTCACAGTGGACTAATGAAATGATGTGTCCACCATTCTCCTGTTCTTTCCTCCCCGTTGTGCCCCCAGGGAGGGGGGGGAAATGTGATGAAGAGGACAGCACAAGCTCTGTGCGCATGAGGAAGGTGAAGATAGCGATCAATGACTTCCTGATACGATGCTGTATTTATTTATTATTTTAAACAGTCGTGTTACCGGCACTGTTCAGAAAAAAAATAAAATAAAAAAATAAAACATTTACTGTACGCATTGGTGTATGTTACTAGTACGTAATAAATTAAAAGTAAAAAATACATATATTTCTTTGCAAATATCTCATGTCACAACGTGGACACCCGTGGCATATAGACAAGTGAGGTCTATATATGTACAATTTTTTTTATTAGTGGGCAGGGCTTATATTCAGGTGCGCTCAATAGTCCGAAAATTATGGTAGATGGGTGTAACGAGATGTCCCCTGCGCTTGTGTTGTTGTACCATAGGCGTGTGTCCTGTGGCGATCATTAGCATCAACAGCGTAGATAATTTACTTTCTCATATTCTTTGGTGATGTTTTTGGAAGAAAAATGAAATAATGCAACTATTTAAACTATAAACTGAAAACAGGAGCTTTTGTTTGACGTGGGTTCAGCAAAAAGACGAGCTAAAGCTGTTAGCGCTTTACCCATCCTGCAGAGAAATCCTCAAAGGTAAACCGATGGATTTTGAGCTTATTTTTATTTATTTATTTGAAAACACCGGCTGAGATGTTTACTGAGCTGGACTTCATCCAGAAATCACCTGACTTCACTTGAACACGATGACCTCTCAGGAAAGTCACGAGTGTGAGCGGCTTTTAAAACCAATTACTGTATACACACCATGTTTACCTGTTCATGCTGTGGGTTTTCACTTGTTTTGGTTTGTTTGTGTCAAGAAATCCGGTGCAACAAGATGTGATAATTATAGTTCATATTTCAAAGTTGTATCGTCGATGTCGGTACTTCTGTTGTTGAAATGGAACCAGTAGGATTTTATAAAGTACATGTCAGTCCACACATCTAAAATCATCATCAGCTGCCACTGACCTAAAGAAAGCTGACAAACGTGTCCCTCGGGGGACGCCGTAGGACGACGCTGGGTTTGGGATTAAGAGCTGTGTCTGCATTCTCAGAACAAAGTGGAGATAGTTCTTGTTGCAGGTTGGTTACCCCTTGTCTCCGATGAAGTTTATGGTGTCCATGTGTGATTTGGAACTTATCTGAGACTCATCTCTGGTTTTTGCAGGTTGATGCAGTTCTGTGGCATCTTCAAGCCAGGACCTTCAGCATGCACTGGGGTGGTTTTTAGCAGAAAGTCAGGTTCTTTGAGTCTGAGGTCATGGTTCTGGACTGGTGAAAGTTGGCTTGGTTCAGCCTCAGAAGTAGGAAGAGAAGCTCAGCGTAGACGCAGAACCTGAATAAACTTTCTTGCCTGAGAATGTTAAAGCTTCAGTTCAGTCCAACTACTTCTTCCAGCGCTTCTGGGAGGACTCAGTACTCCCAGACCAGCTGAGAGACAGTCTTTTCAGCCCCGAGGTCTTCTCTCAGTTGGACATGAATGAAAACCATGACTAGGGTGGTGTCCAGGGGGTATCCTTACCAGAAGCCTGAACCACCTCAACTGGTTCCTATCAGTGTGGAGGAGCCGCAGTTCTCTAGGATCACTGAACTTCTCAGCCTGTCTCTGAGGGGAGTCCAGACTCCCTGTGGAGAAAACTCACCTCCTGTATCTATGTCCTTGTTCTTTCAGTCACTTTTATGAACATAGGTAAAGACCTTCGCCTTGCTACTCAGCTCCTCCTACGTCACATCTGACCAGCAGAGTTCACAAAACAGAGGCTGCACCGCTCCGTCTGTCAACGTCACGCTTCATTTCTCCCCTCACTCATGAACAAACCCCACAAAACACCACGATACGTAGGGGTCGAGATGGGGTGGAACGTAAGGCAGTCGACCTGGGACCAGAAAGTCACGGCTCGACTCCCAGCCATTCCCACGTCGCAGTGTCTCTGAGCAAGACACCTTAATTGCTCCCCAGGCGCTTACATAGCTGCCCACTGCTCCATCTGGGTGTATCACACATGTGAAGGGTTAAATGCAGAGAGCTAATTTCCCCATTGTATGGGAGTGATGTCACTCCTCCCTCAATCCACCCTTTTCTGACTGAGGACCGAGGCCTCAGTTTTGGTTCACATTCGGCAGCAATCCGTTCCAAAGTGAGATGGAGAGCACGACGCGATGACGCCAACAGGACAACATCATCTGCAAATAGCAGAGACGAAACGCTAAGCTAACAGAACCAGACTCCCACCACCCCCTTCTGATTCTATAAATTGTAATCCTAATTAAGTATTTTCAGTTTGTTAACCAAGTAATCATTTGTTTTAGTGAAATGGAAACAATTCGAAAAAGGAAAAACTCTTTCTTCCAGAGTCCCTAAGACAAGACGGAGAACCCAGAGTGGTCAGCTGTAATGAGTGTTGTCAGGCTGGAATGTAAAAGCAATGTGGGCAGAAATCCAGCAGGAGCGGCCCGACGGCTGGATCGTGTTATGAGCTTGAAGCCTTACAGGCCAAAATCAGACGGAGCTCAAGTGAAGGGAGAGGTCCCTTCCACGTGCATGATGAACGTTTTGGCAACGCAACCGTGCCGCGTCCCCGGAGCGTCTCCAGAACGAGTCGATCCTGAAATTAAATCACGTCAAAGCACATAAAAAGCCTCTACATGCCAAGGAACACAAACTTTAATAGTCGTCTCGTAAATGTTTACACCTTCGGCCAAAAAAAGCGATAAAAATATACAGCTGCAGGTTTCTGCCC
Source organism: Hypsolebias longignatus (assembly GCA_031762435.1). Lineage (NCBI taxonomy): Eukaryota > Metazoa > Chordata > Actinopteri > Cyprinodontiformes > Rivulidae > Hypsolebias > Hypsolebias longignatus. The sequence goes on along the minus strand of JARVGV010000192.1, from coordinate 20,601,024 downwards.
TGTTGGCAAATTCCACTAAGTGTTGTTTGCTAACTTTTCTCCTTTGATAGACGTTCAGTCGGTTAAATAAAGACGGTTTTAGCTGCGCAATGAACATGAACGCAACACCTGATTGACAGCTAGCAGCGTCTGAGCCTGATTTAGGAGGGTTGACATGATGGACCACACCCATTTAATGCCTGAGTGAGCTGAAACACAGAACATCTGGGATTATCTTCCAGCTTTACTGTAACACAACCCTTCGTGAAGACATGGACCAAATGAGCACTTTCATCTGACACTGTCTAAAAAACTATTTGAGCTGTTTTGTGTTTTTTTTTTGTTTTTTTTTTTATCTGTGCTCCACCCTGTAGGGTGTGTCAGCGCTTGGGCCAGTAACTTACATCATCTGTGATGTCATTATTTGGGCTCCGACTGCAGCAGCATCGAGCACCCAGCCCCAGTGAAACCAGCAAACTGTCAAACAAAAAGAACTCCATTTCCTGGGAAATTCACCTGAACAAAGCAGCCAAAAAAAAAAAAAAAAAAACTAGACAAACTGGTTCCTTTCTGTGCACATAAACATGTTACGGTTCAGTTTGCTGGATGGATGCCGGGATGTAAAATGCAGTTGCATCATTTATGAACTGACTGGTTCTCTGCTCGTCTATTTTTACCCTCCTGGTTGGAGCTTTTTGCAGGGCTCTCAGAAACACCGGATCAAATCTCCACTTTCATCTAATATTCATCCAGCTCCTTTCACTCCTTGTTTTAAAACCATGCGTTTCAAACTTTACTTCAGATTGTTTAAAATAGTTTAAAGAATCAAAATGTACAGGTACTGGTCATAAAATTAGAATATCATGAAAAAATTGATTTATATCAGTAATCCCACTCAAAAAGTGAAACTTGTATATTATTTTCATTCATTACACACAGACTGATATATTTCAGAAGTTATTTTCTTTTAATGCTGATGATTATAACTGACAACTACTGAAGACCACAAATTCAGTATCTCAGAAAATTAGAATATTGTGAAAAGGTTCATTATTGAAGACGCCTGGTGTCACACTCTAATCAGCTAATTAACTCAAAACACCTGCAAAGGCCTTTAAATGGTCTCTCTGTCTAGTTCTGTAGGCTACACAATCATGGGGAAGACTGCTGACTTGACTGTTGCCCAAAAGACGACCATTGACACCTTGCACAAGGAGGGCAAGACACAAAAGGACATAGCTAAAGAGGCTGGCTGTTCACAGAGCTCTGTGTCCAAACACATCAACAGAGAAGGGAAGGAAACTATGTGGTGGAAAAAAGTAATAAAAATAACCGCACCCTGGAGAGGATTGTGAAACAAAATGCATTCAAAATATGGGGGAGATTCATAAAGAGTGGACGGCAGCTGGAGTCAGTGCTTCAAGAACCACCACGCACAGACATATGCAAGACATGGGTTTCAGTTGTTGCATTCCTTGTGTCAAGCCACTCTTGAACAAGAGACAGCGTCAGAAAGTCTCACCTGGGACTGCTGCTGAGTGGTCCAAAGTTATGTTCTCTGATTAAAGTAAATTTTGCATTTCCTTTGGAAATCAAGGTCCCA
>JARVGV010000192.1:20557791-20571086 GCA_031762435.1 Hypsolebias longignatus | reverse complement strand
CTTTCATTTTATATGTATTTTATTTTAACTGTATGGAACAAGTTTTGTTTTAACTTAAATGAAATGAATGAATGAATGAATAAATAAATAAATAAAGTTGGACAATATAGCCAACTACTTTCCTATCTACCTACCGTGCTTTATACCTTCCTACTCATCTCCATCCATCCATATATTCTGTACATACATCAGTGTTTCCCCTACCATTATACAAGCAGGGCGCCTTGCCCCGCCTACCAAACTGACCCCCCACCAGCAACTGCCAGCAGTGATGTAGCACTAAGCTAGTGGTGCGCAATACAGACCTCACGCTGAGGCCACTCCTCAACAAAAATCACAGAAGAGATGAGCACCCTGCCAAGGCAAGTAATGTAACACTCCATCTATACATCCTTACATTTTTTATTCAACCTTTATTTATACAGATAAATCACATTGAGCCTTGAAGACTCATTTACAAGAGAGAACTGTTGGGACAGACAAAACTGTAATGAAATGACAACATGTATCAGATTTGGAGGCAAATACAAATACACATACATACACACTGGTACATACGAACACACATTCATACTGGTACATATACAGTATACATACATACAGTAAATCCAGTCCATCCATACTTCTTCTATTGCTTATCCATGGTCTGGTTATGGAAGCAACCAGTTGAACTCAGGCACCCGCTGCCTCTCTAGAGATGCTCTCCAGCTCCTTCTGAATCATTTTTACACAAAACGAAGCACCGTTTCAATGAGCTGTGAGGGTAAAATTATCCATTCTGTGTATTGTGATATTAAAAAATCCTCCTTCAGTCGCTGTAATAATGTTTAATACAACACTAGAGTCTAATATTGTGGTGACTCACAGACTGTGGCTCTGATTCTTGTTCACTTATCAGGATCAAATAAACCTTACTACTGTTCTCGTACTCAATCCAACAAACAGCAGACGTGACTTTTAACCTATCTATCCCCAGGTCAAAAAATAAATAAAATAAAGTGCAATGTGGCAGTCCTATTTGAAAACAGAAAGTTAGAGCATGTGAACATATTTGTAACAACAACGTAACTCATGTGTGGGAAAAAACATGAATATATCTGACCAGTAATCTTACCCTGGCACTTAGATGTCATTTGGCAACAAAAGACCAGACTGAAAAATTATGAACCAAAACATTAAACCACCTAAACAATGGGTGTACAGGGTGACAGCACACACACACACACACACACACACGAAGCCAACGCTCGACACAGAACACTGTTCAGTAAGCAGAGATTAGAACAGCAGCCTATTAAATAAATACTGTACCACGTTTTGTTAGAGAAAGCAGTCATTAGAGATCCTTTTAGGGCTAAAATAAATACAGAGCAAATTGTGACCAGGAGCTTCATAAAATGATTGGTGTTGAAGCAAAATTACCACTGCTCCGAATAAACCGACTACAAAACAGTGGTGCAAGAATCAGAACAAAACCAGATACTACAGCAACTAAATTACTATTTAATGACAGCATTTATTCTCTGACCCTTGTATCCATCAATAATTTCTTCTTTATAGAAATAAACAACTCTGACAGCTGTTTTGTCTGTTGTAAAAATAGCAATAATAATAAACTTTATTTATATAGCACCTTCCAACAACGCCTTGCCAAAGTGCTTTACAAGATAAAACAAAAAAATGGCACAACAAATCAGTGCAATTAAAAAACACAGCCACAATAAAAGGAAGTAAAGGAGATTAAAAATAAATAAATACTAAAATTCTAAAAGTTAAACATCAAAAGCCATTTTAAATAAGTAGGTTTTCAGTTTGGCTTTGAACAGAACCAGATCAGAAATGGAACGCAGCTCATGGTATTCCAGGCTGTTGGGCCTGGATGGCACTCGAGCAGTATGGCATGCCGTTGTATCATGTAACAGGTAGAAGTGGCTATTAATGACTAGGGGGTGTAAATCACCAGCTTTACCACGATACGATGTTATATCGATTTGTTTGTATGATTATACGATTTTTTTATATCACAAAGTCTGTCACAATACGATTTCAATTCTATTCGATTCAGAAGTCTGCGATCGATATATTGTGATATTTACTGTACTGTATTTTTTTTATTTATTTACCCTTTATTTATGCAGGTAGTCTCACTGAGCCACGAGAACTCATTTTCAAGAGAGACCTGTTTAAGGAGCAGATGGTGGGGGTTAAGGGCCTCGCTCAGGGGCCTATGGTGGGGCAAATGAGGGTGGAGGCAGGTGTGGGTGTTTCACCTTTTCCACCCACATTTTTTGATGTTGTCGGTAACGGGGCTTGAACTGGCGATCTTCCGATCACAGGCCCAACGTCTCTAACCACTGCGCCACCACTCCCCCATATCAAATGCCTATGTCATTTACATATAAATAAATTTGCAAAAACAATTCAAATATGATTTAACCATTTTATTTCTATTACAAGCACTAGACATTTAAATTAAAAAAAACTTTTAATTAATGAAAAAAAAAAAGACCTGTTCAGTATAATCTCACATTTTTTATGTTTAAGTGCATTTTTTAAATCAGTTAACTTCAAAGTGCCCTGATGACCTTTCAGCTATAAAGAAACAAAAATAGATATTGAGCTTACATAACATATCAATGCCGTGTTTCTTCTTCAGGTGAACGGCTAAATTTGTTGTGTTTCCCGAGTATTTACATGTGTATACATGTGATGCGAATAACAACAAAACCAACTTGAACTTGATCAAGCACTGATGAACTTTCAGAATCAATGCAGATCAAGATGGACGCCACAGCTCATTGACGTTAGCCAACAAATAATGTCTATAACGCCAGTCAGTTTTACAAATATTAAGCTAAAGGTTGATGTGGTAGTAGCTGAGAGTCATCCATGGCACACTGAATGTGACACTGCGCATGAGATTGTGCATTAGGGATTTTTAAAGTTTAACCAAAACAGATCTTCATTTCTCAACACGAGATGATCTAGTGTAAAACTGGCATGGAGGGTGATATTAATTAATTCAAGGAATGACAAGCCTTTAAATACAAAAAAAAAAAAAAAAAAAAAAAAAACCTGTTCAGTAAACGGTTAAAAGCATCACAACACATCTGCCTTAAGAGAAAAATAAATTGTATTTATACAAGTGAGACAAGTTTATCTAAAGGAGGACAGGGACACCGGTCTCATCAGTTCTGTTGCAACTAACAAATAGGTCACTAATATTCATCTTTCCATCCTCCTCCCATTTGTATTAAATGAGGGTTGAGATTATTTATCATTAAAATGTTTGGAATGGGACTTAAAAAAAAAACAACACAAACCCGTCCAGATAAAAGTTGACTCAAGCTTTTTTTTAGTTTCTGAACGGATTATTCTAGCAAGCGCTCATTCCACAGATGCAGCCCCCCTCACCTGGATGAAAGGCACCCCGGAGCGCTCGATGGCCACCACACCCACGGTCTGGCTGAGCTCCAGGTCCAGGATTAAAATCTCTCTGGGATACAGCAGCAGCATGTGGTTCTTTTTGGAGGGCAGGTAAGAGAGCTGCAGACAGTCGTTCAGCGTCACGGCCTCCGCTCTACATGGGGGGGGGCATAAAACAGGAGTCAATTTTACTGACACGTTATTATTTTCAATATGTGCATCAATGTGATGCTGGATCTGAAAGTTATGAAACAGCTTTAATACTCTTTAATTTATGAGATCAACGTGATATTTATTCACGTTCTTCCCTGTGAAGGCTGGAAAATAAAAACAGTAATTAGTCTTGTTGACGTCGAGAGGCACAGACAAATGAGGGAAAACTTATAATAATTGGATGGCAGCTGAAATAAATGGTTACTGAAAGCATCGGCCATAACGGTGTGAATGTTTATGAAGCATTCTCTCTATTGTGATCCATTTTTCTTTTGTACATTTTTCAGTGTCTTTCTCGTCCCGCAGTTTTCAAACTATTTCAACAAATCATAAATCAAAACGTTCGGCTCTTTCACGACAATCCTGCTATGACTTTTGGTATTTGTGCAACTTTAGCTTTTTGAAATATTTAGCCTTTTCTGACATTTTGTCCTCAGAAAATCAATTGAGCTCATTTTACATGCTTCAAATCTTTAGATCTGTTTACAACATTTTACTGCTCATTTCACTTTTTGTTCTGTTTCAGCTTCTTTCAGCATCCTGCTGCAAATTTAAACTTTATTTCTGCTACTTTCAGCTAATTTCAGCTGTTTTGTACTCCTTTCAAATTCTTTCTGCTAATTACATCATTTTGTGCTTCTTCTAACTTACTTCTGATGATTTCAGCTCGTTATGCTCCTTTCAGCTTGTTCTACTATTTTTTTATTCAACCTGTTTCAGCTACTATAGCAGCTAATTTAAGCTTTTTCAGCTAATTACACTTTTTTTTGGCTCTCATTTTAACTTTTTTCAGCCTAAAAAGTGTGCCGTTTCCACTTCCGTCTGGTAATTAAGCTTCTTTCTACTTTTTCCAGCTACTTTTCATATGTTTTTTTATGTTTGTTGTTGTTGCTAATTTCAGCCTTTTTTAGATTATTTCCATTTTTTTGTGCTCATTTCTGCTTCTTTCAGCCTAACTGGACAAATATCTGTGCTTTCTTCTGCTAATTGAAGCTTCTTCTAACTTTTTAGCTTTTTTTAAGCTAATTTCAGCTGTTTTCATATAAGTTCAAGTTTTTCTTGCTAATTCCTGCTACTTTCAGCCTAAATAACTTCTGTATGTTAAGTTCAGCTTGTTATGCATCTTTTAGCTTAGTTATGCTAGTTTCAGCTATTTCTGCTGGTATTTAGTAGTTTTATGCAAATTTGAGCATTTTCAGCTAATGACACATTTTTTAAGCTACCAGTAATTTCAGCTCTTTCAGCTTCCTTCTGGTAGTTTAAGTTTATTTATGTCTTTCAGCAATTGTTTTGTTAATTTCAGCTTGTTCAGCTAATTTTCTAATCTTTGCGCTCATTTCTGCATATTTGAACCTATTTCAGCAAGTACCGAATGTGTTCTTTCTGATTTCTTCTGTTAATTTGGGCTTGTTCTTCCATTTAAGCTACAATTCAACATGCTTTTTTTTAGCTAGTTTCAGCTGTTTCTCACCAAGTTCTTCTGCAATAAGCACTCACATCACATTTTTGCATGCAATGCAGTTTCTCTAGTTTTCTTTATTATTATTTTGGGAGTTCTGATATGTAAAGCCAAATCTAAATCTGCAACTTCTGCCTAAACTAGTGAAAGTGTTATCGCTGTGGCAGCTGCAGGTTTGACGGCTCCACACGACCAGAAAGCAGCTGAACACTTGAGAAGTTCAATCAACAAGACTTAAAGAGCTATACTTTCACTGAACCTCTGAGCTGGCCCAGGGCCAGAATTTACTGGAGGAACTTTATTTTGCTTGAGATTGAATAGAAAGAAGTAAACTTTATAACACAATGGAGGTCATTACCTTCTGGGGGAGCTTAAAAGATAAGATGGAGTGCAGAGAAAAGCCTTTAGGAGTTACTGAGCTGAATCACATCGTTGTGTTACCTGCTCACTGAAGTTTATTGAGGGAGAAAAAGGAGCTAAAATGTCTGAACCGACAGAAATAAAACAGCAGATCTTCCTGGATGAAATCAGTTGATCAATGTTTCACTGTGGGATCTAATTTAACTACAGGTGCATTTATAATTTGATCGGACTGAAACGTGCATCATTTAAATGTTTGAGAATTATTGTTACAAATGTCTTGTTCTGATTAAATTTCTTAATAAATGCAAACATATTTGAAATACAGTAGTCCCTCATTTATCGCGGGGTATCCGTACCCTGAAGCCCCGCGATAAGTGAAACACCTAGAAGTAAGAATAGTAGTACAACTATTAAGTAAGTAAGTAGTAGTTGTAGTAAGCATTTTTATTTGTTATTTTCCTCATAGAAATATGTTGTTTCTTAAAAAATGTGTTCTCTTTGAAATCTGCTTTAGCATACTGGCTCTAATGTCGTCTTCTGTTTACTAAGCTACCGTTGTGCTTCTATACGTGGGAACCTCAGACGTGCATGTGGACTCGCTGTTCGGTCTCAGCTCTGTGGTTTTAATGCTGATTCTACTTTTATGAGAATGTTTTACTGAGTCTTATTTAACTTTTATCTGTTGGTTTGGGTTTTTAACGTAGGAACAGGAATAAACTCTTGGGGATTGTCAGGATGACATAGCCCTACAGAACCTCACTGACCTACACAAGGTGAGGTCAGTGAACAACACCAGGCTGATTCTGGCAGATCCTGATCACCCACTCCATGTTGAGTTCAGGTTGAATCTGTCCAGACGCAGGTATCTGCTGCCCAGACGTAGGAGGAACACACTGAAAAAAAGATTTATTCTTACAGCAATCACGCTTCTTAATGAGATGCTGTGGTTTTAGTACATTTATTTAAATGTATTGTCTTGTCATTTTAAAAAAAAGTCTTGTCATGTATGAATCTAACAAGGTTAAGTCAGATCGTCTGGACGAATTCTTGTTTTGTTGAAACATTTCGTCTTTTATCCAAAAAGACTTCTTCTTTCTTGAGCAGGCGTCAGGACTAGGCCTGTCACGATAACACATTTTGCTGGGCGATTGTCTTTATTTTATTTTATTTGTAACTTTATTTTACCAGGAAGAAATTCATTGAGATCATCAATCTCTTTGACAAGGATGTCCGGGACAATATGCAAATACAGCAACACAGTCTTAGAAATTATTGTGATAAATGATAATATTGTTTGAAATTTTACAATAATTAGTCATTATTTTTTCATTTGTTTTGCATGTAGTACCTTTTTTTGACCACCGGATGGCAGTATAATAATGTTTGAACCGAAGTATGGATAGTGAGGGAGTGAGCAGCGTGTCTCTTTAAGAAAAATGGGAGGGAGGCCCCTTGACGTGACATGGGCTGTCTCTCTTTGGTTCTCAAAATGGCTGATGCTCAGTTTGGTTTAACTCTTTAGCATAGCATTTTTCACACAAAGCTTTTAATAAAAAAATTAGTAAACAAGTTCTCAGCTTCTGTTTGCAGAAAAACAACTTTTTACATGAAGGCACAGGTTTCAACCGTGAATTTTGGAGTTTCGACAAGACGGAGGTTTTTTGTTTCCCCGAGGTCGGCCTGTTAGCTTAGCTCATAGCTTAGCTTCTCAGCTTAGCAGCTTTTAACAATATAAAAACGCAATTTTAGGCGGATAAAATGAATTTTAAAGAAAAAAGAGAAAGGGAGGGGTCAATGAAGAACACTTTTGTCATCCAGTGTCTTCAGTAGAAAGAGAGAGACACAAAGAAACAATAAAGCTGATAAATTAAAATGAGGTTGATAATTTTCCTTTATCATGTGATTAATTGATTTATTGTTTGTCGCGACAGGCCTAGTGTCAACAATCTAACATGAGGGTTGGTGTATTCTTATATTATGTTTGGTATCACTGTCAATCTTCCTTAACAAACACTGACTACTGATGAAGACTCCTTGAAGAAGTGTCCCGTGTCACAGAAGACATTTTTTTAAACCCTGCGAGGTGGTCATAGGCTCATGAGAGAGGAAATGCTGTGGAAATAAAATTCAGCATTAGGATATAAAGTTTATTCCTTCAAAACATCCATAGAAGCTCAAAAGTTGGCATTATCATTTGTCCTGTCTATGTTTTGGGTAAAACTAGTCTTTTCTTGAGCAAAAATGGGATAAAAACCATTGCTAAATGTGATACATAAGAAAAGTGGAGGCCAAAAATGGCTCTATGTGCACAAGTGTGCAGCTTATCACTTTTTAAAGTTATATCACTGTAAAACAGAAGCACGTTAAAGTCATAACTCCATCTAGGAACAACGAAAAACTCACTTTAGAGTAAAACAAGATCTTGTTTTTCGATCTTTTCCAGAGAATTCCCCCTGCTTTGTTGCTAAGTGTATTTTTTTTTTTTTTTCAACTTGCAGCAAACGGCATGACAAACTTGGGGATCAACAAGCTGCTGCATGCTGCCAGTGACAAAACAATGGGCCCAACGTGCGGTAACACATCACATCTGACAGAAAAACATTCAAAAGATAAAGTACAAACACGCGTTATCTATACCATCTGGTGCCAGTTACAAAATTCCTGTGAAAACACTGTTTCGTATCGATGCATGTGACAAAAACTTGAAGCTCAACAAGAATTAAACCACCACACAGATTAGATCACCTTTACAAAAAACAAGCCCTCTTTTCTTGAGAGAAGAACAAGAATAAACAGATCAAGCTACGATTAAAACCGTTGATCTCTTTGTGATTTCTGAGCGTTATCCTAAATCTCTAGTGGCCGTTCAGCAGAAGAGACAGGCAACAACAATCGACCCGCTGACGTCAAGAGCAGAAAATGTCAGTAAATCTCAACAAGTTAGGTGAGGCTTAGATACAGCAGGTGGTGTTTATGATGAATTTATTGAACGGAGGAGCAGAAGTGGCAGCCGCTGCGCTAGAAGCTGCAAAACTTAGAACATGACTAACTCAAATTCTGTGAGTGAGCTGAGGGACTTAAATGGATCGCTGCCATTTTAAAACAACTTCATTACCAAACATTTCATTGTGGCTCATGCAAACGCTACTTTATAAACTTTTATTTTGTTGCCAGCTTCCTGTTATCATATTTTTTGGACTATAAGTTGCAGTTTTTTGCATAATTTGCATGCCTTGCAACTTACACACCGAAGTGACTTATTTATGGATTTTTTACCCACATTTATAAAACCAATTTTTGGCTGCAATATGACCATCGTTGTTCATTCTGACATTGAAAAGATTGAACACTACCATTTTCAGTATGGCATGCCATTGAGCCATGTAATAGGTAAACGTGGTTAGTAATGACACGATCGACTTGCCATAGTCTGCCGCCTTCATCCAGCTCGCCTGGAGCAACCGTCAAATCAGCTTCATTTTGCCGCACCGCCCTGGTGAAATTCAGCTGATTTGACCATTTGAAGTGCATTTGTTAAGTAAAAGTTCAACTGAGACACACCTTTGCTATAAAGTCGAGCAAACATATAACTGTTTTAGAAGCTTATCTTGTTAAATATCAAAGAAATGTGCATCGTTTCTCCTTCCTGTTTCCTCCCTCTGTGTGCTCCCAGAGCACTGAGGCAGAGAATACTGTACTTTTAAAATGCAGCAGATTTGACCATTAAAGTCCTTTTATTAAGTAAAAGTTCAACTGAGACACACCTTTACTATAATTTTGAGCAAACAAATAATTGTTTTAAAGTGTTAATCTTGTTAAATTCTTGTTAAAGTCCTCCTGTGCATGCTCCCGCGGTCACCATTTGGCAGCCAATCAATTTTTGGCCCAATTTCCAGCGGTGACGCACAATAGATGCGACTTATACGGTGAAGTGACGTATTTATGTTTTTTTCCCCCCACTCCACTTTATTAGACGTATTTGTACTGATGTGACTTATACGGCGGAAAATACGGTCCATGGTTATTCTGCAGAAATATTTTGACATAAAGTACAGGTTGCATTTGAAGTGCTACAGCTGGCTGCCATTTTTGCAAGTAACCTTAAAGGAGAGAGATAAAATGTATATTTACATTTGTCACTTTATAAATGTTGAAGATTCTGATTAGATATTTTAACATAAAAAATCCACGTTTTCAACGTTAATCTGTGCTGCCACTTTAGGAGAGCCGAGAGAGTACCGTTTGTCCTGTAGAATTACCGTAGCTTCCGGTAGTAAAAATGTGTTGCAGTAAACCAGGGTGTTTTCACAACTTATTTACAGTTTCTTTGCTGAACCCTGAAAGACTAAATGACTGTAAATAACAGTTGTAGTCTCGTTTGTCTCTGTGTCCCTGTGCTGGACTTGCAACCTGTCCAGAGTGTCCCCCTCCTTGCACAGTGAGTGCTGGAGATCAGTTCTCTATTACCAGGAAAGAAGTAGGTAAAGAAGATGGATGGGCAATAGATGAAGTTATCACAGCATGATTGCCCTTATTAACAACTTCAAAAGTTTGATTTGTGCATAAATGTCCAGCTAGAAACACAATGGCAGTGCTTAATTTGAGCCGGATCCTGCTGGAACAGGATCCAGGAATGCTCTTATTTTGACAGGGTGCGTTCCGGTAACCGTTTGCTTGGATTCGGTAGTAAGTCTCAGGCTTACTAATAATAAAGTTATTTACAAATATGACTGCCTTGAACAAATAAAACTTATATTGGATATGTAAACTGAAAATAATTAAATAAACACTAATTTTAAACACAACAGCCACTTATGGCTTCTTAATATAATTCATAAATTCAACCTTTATTTAGACAGACAGACTTCTTAATATCACATACGAGCTGCCTCTTCAAGTAGCATTTCTGCCTCTACCCTTAAAAAAAAAATCTCCATCCCTAATAGAGTGGTGGGAGTGAGTGCCCAACGAGCTATACAGGCAGTCGAACGCGGGCAGGAGTCCACAGGTAGCCGACATGAAATATGGAGGAGGCGCCTGGAGGTTTCGCATGTGGAGTCGGACAGTGGATTCAACAGACAAGAATCGACTCGTGGGGGTAGGATGCTTGACAGAAGCAGTGTTTACAAATGTACCAGAAGGTAAACGTAGATGTTCAACAATCAGTTAAAATATGCCAAAATGCAGGAAATCGCATCTACTTTATTCAAAGATTTCTAGGGGAGGACCCCCAGACCCCACCCCCTCCCACAGCCAAACTTCCAGTTATTTGCATTTCGGCATCGATCACTTTACAAATTAAGCCCTGCACAATGCTAATCGTGTTAGCTTTTCTATGGCGGTTTCTATGTTAAGTCCGTATCCATGCTAATTGTTGGCCAGCAGCCTGTTATTAATTAAGAACTTTTTTGACATGTTATTGGGCACTTTTGTTGTACATAAAATATAAAAAAAAACAGAGTTTCAAGGTAATCAAATGCATTGATAATTAGTTTATAATCCCCTACTTGCACCGTTGTATTCTACCATGTTTACTACCGGTGTATTTCTTTTGGACCTTGTAGATGTTTTATTTCTTTTTCACTTTTTGGTGTTTTGTTTTGTCCTTCTGTTGCATGCTTTGGTATTTCTTGTTTTTTTTTGTGTGTTTTTTTTTTTTTTTGGTGAGTCAGTCAAGATGGTTCTTCTCGTCCTGAGCATTTAATTTCATTGTTGACCTTGTGCTGACCTGCATGACAAGTAAACTAAACTAAACTACACTACCCTACCAGTAATCGTATCGCAGCCCTCTGAATTGTGACTGAATTGTGATGTGCATTAAGATTCCTAACCCTTGCAAACAACTATGTGACCTGAAACTGACGTTCTTGTGAAAGTTTAGAAAATAATGTCTGCATGAACAGCTATCAAAGTTTTGATACTGAAGATATTTTAGCGTGTTGGCTTGTCAGCTTGGTCATAATTCAACCCTTTTCTCCAAAATGAGGCTGTTGAAAGCGCTATCTATAGCAGGTAAGATATCAATTGTTCATAAAACTTTCACATAACCCAACTCCAGAACATCTGAACTGTTGTCATCGGTGAGGTAGTCATATCCAGGGGAAAGAAGTTGATTCAAAACATATTTTCGTCACAGTTAAAGCACCATTCAGATTTTATTATTTTTAAATAATAGGATTCATCACTTCTCCCTGTTTATGCACCTATTTTCACTTTCGGGTCTAACATTTCAAGTCGTAGACAAATACAAAACAAAAACTTTATTAAACTCAGTTTTCAAAAGCCGGAGGATTTGTTTAAAAAAAAAATAAAAAATCTGCAATATCTATACAAGATGGGGACAAAAAGCACCATAAATCATCATAACTAAACTTAGAGAATCTAATGCACTGAAAAAAATAGAAGGCATTATTGCATAAAATGTTTGTCCTGTAAGTTAAATCTGTTTAAAAAAACAAGTTTAAGGCTTAAATATATTGGCTAATAAAATAAAACTATATTTGGACTTGTTCTGCTGAGAAATTAAGAAATCTGTGTTGCCACATCCTTAGATCAAAGTCACCTTTATGTGAGGCTGTTTGTATCTCAGCCGTATTCCAGTTGAATAATGCTCGTTTTAAGCTTGAGGGCAGATTAAAGACAGAAATAAGAGTCTGCTGGTTTTCCCAGCGTCTCAGAGCCTCTGGGGGCTGGCTGGCCGTGAATCGGCTGGTTGCTGGGGTTTTTTTTATTACTGCGGGGACTGCAGACATGTGGAACCATTACTCAGCAGAAAAACAACCTGCTCGCTGCGGCACATCTCTGGAGGCGCGCGGGACGAGTTTGCAGGAAAAGTCGCTTTCATACATGAAATGCAGAGTTTGGGTTGTGCGCCGAGGGAGGGGAAGTTAATCTTAAAGTGGTGGAGGGGGGTTAAAACAAAGCTGTACCTTGCTGTCCTGGAGCACCTTCACCTCTGCGCTCAGCTCCCTTCTGGAGGCTGAAGCTGAAGCATCCTCCTGGTTCTTCTCGTCCCGCTGCGATGAGCTCTGTGCTCCCATGATGATGGAGACACGACAGCAGGTAGCAGCTGATCCAAAAAACCTTCAGCTTAAAAAAAATAAAAATAAAATAAATAAAAAATAAACAAAGAGCCAGGAGCACCAAGGACCGGTTGCACCTCTCTGCAGGGCTCAGGATCCAGAATCTGAAGAAGAAGAGGAGCTGGAAGGTGGAGCTCCGCCCCGGGACGGCCTGGATCTGGATCTGAGGAGGACCACCAAAACCTCCTCCTTCTCCTCCTCCTCCTGCTGCAGCTCCAGAGGTGAGAAGTGATGAAGAGGAGCTGAGAAATTCAATAAAAACTTTGGTGGACCTCATTCCACTGCAGGGATCAGGTCTGACACCCCCGCACCCAGGTTGCAAATCAGAGCAGCTTCACAGGAGGTAAAACAAGCTAAACACGAGCTAAAACAGGAAAATGACAGCTAAAACAGGCAAAATGACAGCTAAAACAGGCAAAATGACAGCTAAAACAGGCAAAATGACAGCTAAAGCAGGAAAAATGAAAGCTAAAACAGGCAAAATGACAGCCAAAACAGGCAAAGTGACAGCTAAAGCAGGAAAAATGACAGCCAAAACAGGCAAAGTGACAGCTAAAGCAGGAAAAATGAAAGCTAAAACAGGCAAAATGACAAGCTAAAACAGGCAAAATGACAAGCTAAAACAGGCAAAATGACAAGCTAAAACAGGCAAAATGACAGCCAAAACAGGCAAAGTGACAGCTAAAGCAGGAAAAATGAAAGCTAAAACAGGCAAAATGACAGCCAAAACAGGCAAAGTGACAGCTAAAGCA
>JARVGV010000192.1:20524736-20542982 GCA_031762435.1 Hypsolebias longignatus | reverse complement strand
GGACAAAAATAAAGTGTCTCTTGTTGAGATAATTTGTGTCCTGGATTCAAACACATGGGGTCACAGTGTTCTTGTCCCCTGAAGGCCTCAGGGACAAGTTTGGACACGGAGGTATATCTACTACATACAACACTTTTGGAAATCATTGCCTGTCCATGGGGATGAGTTCCAACATGAACGTGCTCCTCCGAATGTCTTTGATCTTGATGCAATCCAGCAAGTGAAACACAAAAATTAAATCAAAGTTTTAATCCCATAGTGTGTGTGTGTTTTTTTTTTTTTCCTGTGAGGCAAAGCTTTTAATCCATTGGGAAACAGAGTCTGTAATCCACTGGAACAAAATGTTTATAATCCACATCGGTAATTCCACAATGATTAGAGTTGAGTGTATCAGCATGTAGAGGGGACCCCTGGATGGATGTTGAAGAGGCGACCACTGGATGAAGGTTGGAACTAACGTTGGAATTGCAGGACCCCTCAGCGAAGGTTGTTGGCTGGTTGGTTTCAAGTTGGTGCCATCCTGGTTCTATGTGTCATGCATTTATGTGGTTTTAATTGGGCTTATGACTGGGATTTTACATTAGGCCCTAACCTATATGCACCTAGTGTGTAAGCTATCATGGTTGAGATCAGCTACAGATACCAGTTAAGGGGTGTATCATGCTGTAAAAGTTAGATATAGGGGTCTATACCTAAAGAAGGGTGAAAAAGGCTTCTGTAACGAAGGCCTCTTCTTCCAAACTATAAGAATATACAGGTTGTCCTCGACCTACAGCAGTCTCTACCTACGGCGCTCCGTACTTACGGCGCCGCCCCCAGTGACGTCATTGCACCGTACGTTGCCTTTTTTTATGCAGCATTTGATATTTTTTTCGGTTTTTTTTAGGGTATTTTGTTAGCTAACTGTTTGGAAACACATTAAAACAAATTAAAACGGCTGTTCAAAGTTGTTTTACATTGAAAAAAACGTGTTTAAAAAGACGTGACCGATCGCCGTTTTAGTTTCGGTTTCTATTTACGACCGTATATGCGGACATACGGCGCCATGTGCGTTCTGCTCCGACCTACGGCAGAATCGACCTACGAACGATCCTTAGGTCCGGAACCCATTCGTAAGTCGAGGACTACCTGTATTTGAAAAATAAACAGCACACAGAATTCAGTAACAATTAAGCATTGTTAGAATATCAGTTTGATCTCAGAAACCTGCCCTCAGATCAGTTTTGTTCCACTTTATCATTACCAAAGAAGAGTATTTGTAGATTATCTGTATATAGTGTGTATTTAAGACAGGGATCATAGTATACTGTACTTGTATTTTACCAATCAACTGATCAATAATAAGAAACACAAACAATACTCATCACATTTCACATGTTTGAATCTGATATATGGCAAAAAATATGATAAAAAAACATGATAGTGATTGAAGTGTTAACTTTAATTCTTCCTCTTTACTATAGAGTGTGTGTTTCTATGATTGTTATCAAGACCGCCCCCACCACCACCCCAGCTCCACTTCACCTTTTGGCGACACGTTGCCAGGTAATTTCAGAATTCTTCAAATAATTTTGATTTCAAAAGTCCTTTTATTTTTTTCCTCACTTTGAAAAGAAAAAAAAAAAGGGCAGACCTCCAATTTAAATATCAAAGGACCCACCCCCACCCCCCGTTTTCCATGCTACAAAAGATGGGCTGTTTTGCCAGTCGCTCCTCTCAGGCTTGAAAAATAAGCTGGCACTCGCAAAAAACACGCAACAGTCGGAGGCTAAAGTTGGAAACTCCACTCAGCCAAAGAAGTCCCTTCATTTTCCTCAAACACAATGTGTCTTTGTCGAGGACAAGCCTGCAGGAGTGAATGCAGCTGGGCCTCTACCCCCCACTGACCTCGGACAAGTGTTGGTCAACAAAAGTTTTTAGTTTCTAAAACAAGACGTTAAAACAAAAATCAGCTCACAGCAACATCATGTGGTGCAACTTTTATCTCTTTTACTTTTTTAATTGAACAAACTGCAGCAAAAAAAGTTGATTATTTTCCATTTAAATTTCTGAACTGGGATTTATTCACTCCAATAAATGAACTTTACTCCATCCTTTTAGACAATCTGCAATTTGTTAAATCAGCTTGAAACGGTCAGAAAATCTGGCCTGAGGATGGAGTTTATGAACATTTGAACAGAACTGGGTAAAAGGCTACGTTAATTCATTGTTCAGCTTATCGCCGCTCCCTGACATCCCTGCTGAAATACATCAGACTTCCTGGTTCTTTATCCTTAGGGACCTCTAACCTTCCCCTCCTCCTCCTTATGGAGAGAAATCTTTTCACTTCTTTGAATCAAGCGTGACCTGAAGTTTTTATTTGTTACCATTTGTTGATGAATAAAATCTATTCATATACATATTTAGAAAAAGTAATGGTTGTAGCAGATTTTACTTCATGTGCCATCATCAGTAAAACTAGAACAATCTGAAAAGCTGGAGTGTGAAGCTGAGGAGGTAGAACATTCCAGAGCTTTATTTTAGCTAAAATAACACCACTGTCTTCACACAATGTCACAATTCTCAGCTCTAAGACATTAAACAAGTCTACATTAGCAACCTTGCTGTTTTGATAAATGCCAAGAAGACTTATTAGTAGGGGTGCACCGATTGCAGTTTTCTGGCCGAGCACGATCTCTAAAAAGTCTGACCTGCCGATTCCAATTTTGTTTTTATAAAGCCCTATAATTCACCTAGGGACCACATTCTATTTGTAATAATTATGGAGATTGTCTGTGTTGTTAATCGAATCGGCCATGTCAGTAATTTGTAAAGTAAAAATTCCCCCACAAATTACCTGCTAAATTTTACTGAACTCCGAGGTCCTGTGATAATACTAATCCAATGCAAATAGGCATCTCTGTGACTTGGACAGAAATGGGCAGGATCTGAGACGTAATTAAGACGTTTTTTTGTTCCCTGGACACATTTTTATTTGATTTTGGCAGTGGAGGCTGCATTGTAGTGCATAAATAACCTTTTGTGTCCTGGACCAGCAAAAGCCTATCAACCCGTAACGGTCGCCCCCAAAAAAGAAAAGGCTGAAGAAAAGGAGCAAAATCAAGCGGATGTTATGCAATACACAGCGCATTAACGCCATATCCGGAAGATGCCCGTAAATTTCAGCTGAATTTCAGGCTTTGGTTATCCTGTGCAAATGCATCACATAAAAAGCAGACATTGGGGAGTAATGTATTTGTTACATGTGGTCCCTAGGTAAAACTAATCCCGTGCGAACTGCGCTTAAGCGACACAGTCAGGTGTTATAAGATCACAATGTACCTTCAAATTTCCAATCTTATTTTATTGAAAAACACACCTTTAAACAATATTCTAGAAACAATACAAACTTGTTTTAACTGGCCATGAGGTTGTGCACTGAAATATAAATGAAGTTTAGACAATTGTTGTTAAAATTAGAAAAAAAAAAAATCAGTAAAATCTGTTTTTCATGCAAGTATCAGTCGATCACCCAAAATTAAGGAAATCGGGGACAATAAAATGGTCGGCCGATTTGTCAGTGCACCTCTACTTACTAGTTTCAAAATGAATTGTTATTTTTATCTAATTATTCAATCTAAGGTACGAGAATGTGATTGTCTCAGAAAATAGGTACCAGTTAGACATCATGTCTTGTTAGACATGAATCAGCCAAAGAGTTCAAGGAACAGTTCAGACTTCCTTTGAGTTAGTAGTCATAGGTCAGGGGTTGTAGCTGTACCAGAGGACGATCAAAGAGAGAGTGGGCAGATGCCACACCAAAAAACTGCACCCTTTTCCCTGCATGGCCCATGTTTGACACCTCTGCCCCCTGACTATCTAAACCGGATCCCGAGGGCACGCCGGTGAAACAGCAGGAGACAAAACACTTAGGAAGCCGCTTCCTTCCTGCCCGGCCCATCACTGACCGAGCGGCTCCAGCAAACCAGTTATGTTGATGAAAGAGAACCCAAACTACAAATTTAGATTTTACGCCCAAAAACGTATGAAGAGAAACAACAATTCAATTCATAACTTCCCTAACTAACCAGCAGAGAGAAAAGTGTCAAAGCTGGATATTACAGTGTGACTGTGACAGTGTCTTGTATAGTAAAAAGAATTCATAGCAGCCCAAATATCTTCTTATCTAAAAAGAAAAAAAAAGAAACATACAACCTCATACTCCTTCATCTCTGAGCACAAGGTCAAACCTGTGTGTTTGCAAATACTGCCCCTTTCAGTAGCAGGGGGTAGTAAAGAGAACAGTAAACACTGAAAGCAATCAAACCTTAAAGTTAAACACATTAT
This sequence comes from Hypsolebias longignatus, assembly GCA_031762435.1. Taxonomy (NCBI): domain Eukaryota; kingdom Metazoa; phylum Chordata; class Actinopteri; order Cyprinodontiformes; family Rivulidae; genus Hypsolebias; species Hypsolebias longignatus. Next base: position 20,538,656 of record JARVGV010000192.1, on the reverse strand, counting down.
ATAAGACTATTATATATTATATAATATTATATATTTATATAGAATATGATTTTTCTTTTTCTCATTCTTCAGGGGTCGCTGCAGCAAGCAACTCGCACAAAGATTTGGCTATTTGTTTTACATCGGATGCCCTTCCTGACGCTACCATAGACCACATGTGGAGCAGAGGGTGCCCAGAGGAGCAGATGTGGGGGAGGTGGGTGTGGGGGGTGACGGACACACGTCTGAACTGTGCACTGTTTGTACCAATGGTTTTCTAGTTTTGGGTGGGGGTTTCAGTGTGAGCTTTTTAGCTAGTGCGCCTGTGCCTGTACTGTGCGCTGCTAGCTTAGTGCTACATCAGTGACAACGGGGGTGGGGTGCATGCAGTTCGGTTCGGTAGGCGGGGCGTTGGGTTCTGTTGACAGGGCGAGGCACCCTGCTTGTATAATGGTAGGAGAAACACTGAGAAAAATAGACTGAAAAAGTATTTTCTACAATTTCTTTGTTTTTTGAACATGTCTAGAGGACCTGACTGAACCGTTTTGGATTTTTCTACCTGCATTGTTGAGCACGCATCAGGATACAGTACAGAGAAAAATTGTTGTCACCAATTTGGTGACTGCAAAATAAAATAATGCTGGATGTGTTCAGGCCTCCGCCTTTCATTTCATACCGAACTGAATGTTCTCAACAGGTTTGGAACAAGCCGGCTGCTTTACTTTTAACTTCAGGATCAAACATGCACATGGGGGTGGACCATCTCTGAAATAAGGATTTCCCTGGAAAAAGATGCAGATCGAGCGAAAGCCTGTGTTGATCCTGTGTACGAGGATGAATGGTGCCTTGCGATGTGCTTTAATCCAACCTTTAAAATTTATTGCGATGTTCTTTAATGTGCATCTATACCAGCTGGGCGCTGGCCTTTCAGTGACTGGCTGAGAACAAGCAAGTAGGATGCTGCTTGTTGAAATCCACAGTTTGATTGAGCTGTTTAGTTATGTAATGATCCACCAGGTGTTTTACACCAGAGTTGCATTTTTCTCCCTCTTTTTGTGTCTGTTTGAACACATTGCTGGATTTATCACATTAAAGTCCACTTACCGTTCCCACAAGTGGGTAGATGAAGCCCGCCCCAATGCTAGCTCGAACATCTCTGATTGGCAAAATGAATCCAGTGGGCGTGCCCTTCTTGTCCGGCATGTGGGACAGGGACAGGTGGGTCTTAGCCATGCAGATGGGTAATGAACCATAGCCCTAGTTGTAGGGAAAACAAGGACAAAGGGTTTGATTTGAGTGAATGGAGAGACACAGAAGACAGGCGAAAGAGACTGGCTACATGACTCCTGTCAGCGTGAGTCAGTTATCGTTGCAGCGGTGATCTCACTTGTTGATTGTAGTAATCGATCTTGCTCTGGGCCTCTGGAGACAGCTCGATGTCATCAGCTCCATACACTTTCTGGGCTATTGTTCTGATCTTCTCCACTAACGGCATCTGTGGGAAAGACGATGCATCAGCGACAGGTGGATACACAATGAAGCTGAACTCAAAGGGAAGTGCACAAATTAGATTTTGTGAACTGGGAACACAACTCGGGTTATGTTGGAAACAGGTCTCTCAAGAATGAAACCAAGCGTCTCAATAAGATTACTTACAAAAATAAAGGTTTAGTAAAAAGAAAAATAAATGATATGAGAGAAAACAAAGTCAAGAAGGGTTCAAGAGAATAAAGTTAACTGTTCAATGTTGGGTTTTAATTCTGACACTAACTTTATACAGTACAGGTTTAACTTCTAATGGTAAAGAAGCAACAACAAAAAAATCCCACTTTACGACTTTATCATGACATCAAGAATAATGCATCCAAACAAATGCACTTAGCATCGAAGATAAATACTGTACATACAGTTGATGTTGTTTGATCTTTTCACTGTTTATAGAAAATATAGTGATTTTTATATTTTTGCTATCGTGACAAAATAAATGTGCAGACATCCATAAAAATAAACCCTTTAGCAAATTTATACATTTTTCTTCATTCAAGTATCCACTCTTTATTTTCAACTTCTAGCACTTAACTTAAAGAATGAGTATTGAAACCTTCATTTGGTTCATTTTAATAAACTTTAATTCTAAGTTATTAAATCTGTACTTTATGTTGCCTTCTTGGTATGCAGACATGTGCATGCTGTAAACAGGACAAATGACAAGCATTATGAGAAACAAAATGAGGAAATTAAAGTCACATTTACCAAATTTCTCTAACTCAGACCACCTGATGTTTTGTACTTCAACACATTTCTGCCCTAAAAGTCAAAATTAGACAAAACACCAAGGCACTGGAGTTACAGCACGATCTGCACTCACCTCTGTGTTATAGAGGAACTGGAAGTTTGAGGGTCGGCGTGCCGCCTCGTTCACTGCCTGGGCCAGCTCCAAACAACCTCGGCCCCCCTGAGACCAGTGATGACACGGCACAGCATCAGAAGCCCCGCACTCCTTCGCTACCTGACACACAAGGTCGATCTCTGCCTGGGTGTCTGTTCTGAAACAGAAAAGAACTCTGTGGTCATGACAAAAAGTTGGTGTCTTTTAATCTAAAATAAATGGAGCAAAACAGTCAACTTTGTTTGCTAAAAAAATGTGTTGACTTTTAGTGGTTCCTTATACTGAGTGACCGAAAAGTTGATAACGGACGCTAGACTTTGTCGTTATTTAAAAGCTTACTTGAAGACGTTCAGTGCCACCACGACAGGCACCCCAAACAGGTGAGCGATCTGGATCTGCTTTTTGAGGTTGCTACGGCAACCACCTGCTACCAGGCTCAGGTTCTAGTGAAGACATAAAAAGAGAACAAATTAGATTAAATTATGGTATTTATGTTGTGTGAAAAAGGTTTGGCTTGTGATTATTTGTATTGACGTTTGGTCAACTACAGAATTAAAAAGGCCAGCTTCTAATATTTCTGTTGTTAATATGATCCTGTTGCATGCTTTGATGTTGTTGTATAAAGATAATAAATAATAAACTGAACAATAAAACTGAGCAAAATAACTTAAATACCGTAGTTTGCATCTAAAATGACTGCACTGCAAAACAGCTACTGCAGTTTGATGATTGAACAGCTTCATTAAACTCACAACCTCAGGATTGCAAGACCGTGGCAGTGACCACCAAGTTGCAGCCTCAATATGAAATACTTAATATTAAATGCTCGAATACTTTTTCTTTGTCCTCAATTTAGCTAAGTGTTGAAGTAAATCCAAAATGAATCATAGGCATTGACACTCATCTAGTTCGTTATCAATAAATATTAGTATTGACGTAGAATATGTAGCATCCAACCGTGTACCATCACTCATATTCATTGTTTGCTACTGCATACAGATTACAGAACAGATATTAAAAGCCACATATCATATTGTTTAAGTAAGTTCAATCAGGTCATCTGGCTGGTTTCTTTTTTTGTTTGTTGTTGAGACATTTCATCCACCATCCAAAGGACTTCATCAGTCTGAGGAGCCACAACAAACTCAGTCCCACAAGCAGCACACTTACATAGTGGACCAACCAGTTTGCTGGAGATAAGATGGTTTTTGGGGCCCGCCCTCTCCCCCGTTGACTTCTCTAAGGCAGCCATAACCAAAGTGGTACAAAACATCAAAGTTCATGCGCAATAATCCAGGTTAAAAAAAAAAAAAAAAACAACAACAACAACAACAACAACAACAAAGTTCAGTCAGTTCATTTTGACGGTTTGATCCACTTTGGCTATGGCTGCCTCAGAGAAGTCGATGGGGGGAGAGGGCGGGCCCAAAAAAATCATCTTATCACCAGCAAACTGGTTGGCCCACTACGTGAGAGTGCTGTTTGTGGGACTGAGTTTGTTGTGGCTCCTCAGACTGATGAAGTCCTTTGGATGAAGGACAAAACGTCAAAAAAAAAAAAAAACATCCAGATGACTTGACTTAACTTTTTTGGATTTTTAACCTGGTTACTGAGCATGAACTTTGATCATACTGTTTAGCAATTGTAACTTTGACAATCTAAATACAATTTGTGTGTAGCCCCAGTAACTCCAACAAGTTGTATGAACTCGTTTCCCTGGCCCTGTTTTCTGCAGTACTTCTGGTTTTTATTACAGGCCTCACAATTAACTTGAACTGCTTCATTATTTGCACAGCTGAGTCTGCCTCAGAGTCCAGGGATTCTGGCCAGGTATGAACAGGCACATTACACACACAAACAAAATCCACACCTCCTCTCTGCTGTGGCTCACATACCAGGAAACCACATGTTTTGTTTGAGTTGTTAATTAAATAACCATGTTCATGCGTATCATTGTATATAGTTGGAGGATTGACTGTCTGTGAGAATAATACAGTGGGAGGGGGAGACCTGAGGCAAATTGGATTAAAACTAAAAAAAAAAGTATTTAGTGGGTCACACAAACCTCTTGAAGATGCTGAATGCTCACATGCTCAGTCTGATGTATATCCAGTCCTTTGACTGAAGATTGCAAGTGATAGAACTCAAAGAAATTGTAGGAACATAAAGCTACATAAAGAGGATTAACAACTACAACTACGCATGGCTACTACCAGGGCAATTAAAAACCAGCTGCACAAAAAAAAAAAAAAAAAAAAAAAAAACAAAAAAGAGAGCTTAAAAAGCTTGTTCTCATTGTTACATCATCAACCTTTGACTTAATTAATTAAAACTAGCTTCTTTCACTTAATTAGAAGTTATGTTTTGACCAAAAACCCATCAGTTCAAACACATTTTTGTGCTTTTCTAGTCTTTTTATTTTATTTTTTACTATTATTTTGACATAATATATTCTAAACATATATCACTGTTTGTGTTACTATGCACACATGAATGGAATTATAAATATGTAATAAAAATATATTATGGGTGTTTATGTGAAGTGTCATGGCTCATACCTCATGAAGGTACTCTTTAGGAAGAGGTGTACCAGCTGACACCTAAAAAACACACACAAATGCAACAAAAATAACAACAATGAGTTCACATTCAACAATATGCCACATACTTTTTACAGACACACATAACTGTTGTTTTCTTGACCTCAATTTGTCTTCATGACTTAACACTTTAAAATATTGCTATTAATGAGGGGCATTTTTAATATACTGAAAACAACAAGAAGTGCCAAGAAATTTAAAATCCTTTAAAATGAATGTGTATTGAACTATTTTATTTATTTATGGATTGATTCAAAATCTATAAGCAAGACCAGCTCGCATGATCATATACAGCGGTGCTTGAAAGTTTGTGAACCCTTAAGCATTTTCTATATTTCTGCATAAATATGACCTAAAACATCATCAGATTGTCACACAAATCCTAAAAGTAGATAAATAGAACCCACTTAAACAAATGAGACAAAAATATTATACTTGGTCATTTATTTATTGAGGAAAACGATTCAATATTGCTAACTGTTAAATAACTGCTAATCCTAGACGTTCACATACATTTGCCACTCACAAATATGTAATAATGGATCATTTTTCCTCAATAAATAAATGACCAAGTATAATATTGTTGTCTCATTTGTTTAACTGGGCACTCTTTATCTACTTTTAGGACTTGTGTGAAAATCTGATGATGTTTTAGGTCATATTTACACAGAAATATAGAAAATTCTGAAGGGTTCACAAACTTTCAAGCACTGCTGTATATGATCATGTGTTTATGGGGACTGGATGTAAAAGTGTTGTGTTGCTTCTAAGTTCATAAATAAACTCAACAGAAAACTTGGAATAAACTTACAAGAGTCATTCTTGGTTAAAACAAACAAGCAAACAAACAAAAAACAACAACAACAACGCAGGCCACATCAGTACCGTAACTTGATTTATTATTGTGTATTGAGTTCCATCTCCTTGTCAAGCATGTTGTTGTTGTGTGATTGGAAACACGCGTGGTCATACCACAAAACAGTTCAGGTTGCTGGAGAACTTAACCACTGATTATTCATTTGCTTAAATAAAATGTGTTTGCACAAGTCACAACACTTTATTACAGTTTGTAACAACAAAACGACAAAGAAAAAAGAAAAGCTGAACTTACATTTGGGCCTCCGCCGTGCATCTTCAGTGCTCGGACAGTTGCAACCAGCACCACCACGTTGGGCCTCAAACCTGAAGCTCGGCATTTGATGTTGAAAAATTTCTCCATCCCGATGTCTGCTCCGAAACCCGCCTCAGTCACTGACAGAAAACAGACAGAAGGTTTTTACATGTGGCACAAATTTGTAAACAGATAAGCTTCAGGCAAATAAAGAATGTTTCCATAGAAAGGTTGACCTGAAAATGACCTAATCATCTGTTTAAAATCCTCTCGTCTCCTCTGTTTTGTGTTTAAACACCAAGCTTGACCAATGTTAACCTCAGTAAAAATTGTGCATGAACGTGATCAACTTCACGAAGAGTGATGGGAGTAAGAGATGACAGCTTTCTGTCTGAGCAGCAACTTGTACTAATGAGAACACTGTAAGAGCTCTCTAAAAGACAGGGTCTCTGATTTGGACAGCCCCTCACAGGGACCTCTTGAATAGAAACCAAACAAAGCGAGCAGTCCACCTGAAATGTTGGCTTTGTCAAAATGCAGTTTCCTCTTACCTGTCATTTGTGAGTGTGTACGAGTGGGAATGTTTGCGTTTTTACTCAAGTCAATCTTACTTTGAGCATTCCAGTTTGGGCCTACCATTACGTGTTTGACATTTGACATGTTTAGTGGTGTTTTAAGAGCTTAAAATGCACTTGTCTTGCAGGAATGCAGTCACTTTAGCCAAAAAAAAAAAAAAAAAAAAAAAAAAAAAAAAAAAAAAAAGAAAAATGTTACTTTATGTCACTGAAAAGGTCAGCTAAAGTCTGAAGGAGCAATATAATGTTTTGTATTATTAGCAAATTATTATAGTCACTCTCACTAGACTTTACAAATCACTGAAAATGAGCAGCTAAACTGAAGTACAGGTAGTTACTGTACTTGTAATGCCTAATGGTAAACGTTCAACAGTAGGGGCAACTATCTAAGAGGAGACATTTTTTTTTTTTTTTTTTTTTTAATAAAAGTTGAAATGAACACAAGTATGAACTATACAGGTTTAGTTTGCCAGTATTTGTTACAAGTAATGTCCAGTTTCAAGCATTCTGAACTCTCTCACAGAGAACCAATGAACGAAGCCGCTGCTTTCTGCTGAAATGGTGCAAAGTCCGAAGTAATGATCTATCTATGAAGCTCACAGACCTGGCAGGAAAGTCAAAAATATTCCTGAAGCTCAATTATCCACCGGAACCGAGCTGCTGTTCTGCAGAGCTGGTGAGTAAAATTTTGCGGTACTGTACATGGACATATGTTGTTAAAATTACTGTATACAGGTTTAAGAGTTTAGAACACTGCAAGAGTGTGGGAAGGGTTTATAAAGCCTTTAAATTCACCGTCTGGCCAAAAAAAAAAAAGTCCCCACCTGGATTTAACTAAGTAAATAGGTATGAGCCTCCTATTGGATAATTACTGTATGGGCAATTATCTTTCAGCTGGTAACAAGTTATTTAACTCCAACTGGTGCAATGAGTTGCTTCTTATTTCTTAAACAACCATGTTGAAAGACATCGCGTGGTCGTGGAAAAGATGTTGGTCTGTTTGAGAAGGGTCAAATCATTGGCATGCATCAAGCAGAGAAAACATCTAAGGAGATTGCAGAAACTACTAAAATTGGGTTAAGAACTGTTCAACACATTATTAACAACTAGGATAGTGCGGACCCATCGTCTTTGAGGAAGAAATGTGGCCAGAAAAAATCCTGAATGATCGTGTTCTGCGATCACTTAAACGTTTGGTGAAATCAAATGGAAGAAAAACAACAGTAGCACTCAGGGCTAAGTTTAAAAGTGAAAGTAAGAACATTTCCATATTCACAAAATGAAGGGAACTCAAGGGATTGGGACTGAACAGCTGTGTAGCCTTAAGAAAACCACTAATCAGTGAGGCTAAATGAAAAAAAAAAGGCTTCAATTTGCTAAGGAGCATAAAGATTGGACTATGGAGCAATGGAAGAAGGTCATGTGGTCTGATGAGTCCAGATTCACCCTGTTCCAGAATGATGGGTGCATCAGGGTAAGAAGAGAGGCAGGTGAAGTGATGCACCCGTCATGCCTAGTGTCTAGTCATCAATGCAAGATCTTTGTGAAAAATGAATCAACACTGGATGGAAATAGATTTTGTGACATTGCAGAAGATTATCGAAACAATGCCACAGGGAATGCATGATGTAATCAAAGTTAAAGGTGGTCCAACCAAATAGTAGTGTGACTATTTTTTGGTGGCAATTAAAAAAATATTTTTTTGGGGGGGGCCAGGCAGTATATATTTAAATACTAAAATAAATATAGCATTCCCAATTTTTGGTTTTTCACCTAGTGGTGTGTGGAATGTAACCCCGGCAATAATCGAGGGACTACTGTACATGTTAAATTAAGTACCACTTTTGTGGCAGTTGTTAACCAATGACACTCGTGTTCACAAAAATATTCATTGATTTAAAGGACTAATCTAATTTACATATTAACTGCATTACTGAGGGAGAATTACCAAACGTGTTTGCTGTAATGAGTTTATTCCTTGAATAAATTAAAATAGATTAAATTTATAATCATACTCCACAAAAGTGTTCATTGGGTTCCTCTCCAACTGCAAAACAATAAAAATAAAATAAACCTCATCCCTTTATCTATCCTTTTTTTTTTTTTTTTTAACCCGATGATGTCAAGTTGAGTCATTTACCGTGGAGATGGTGCTCATCTCCATCAGGATACATAAGGAGTTTGCATCACATCAACCAACTGCCTTCTTGTAGATATGTAGAGTTTAACATATAAATGTTTCATGCTGTTGAATGCTACATGTCTATCTGCTTAGAGAAACACCACTTACTGATAGATGAAAAGTAAAATGTTTAAATCAATTGAAAGTGTGTGTACAGAATGATCAAAGAGGACAACTACTAATTCTAACATAAATCTGTTTGTTTTTTACCATTTCATTTGATAAACTGCTTCATTATTATCTTTTAGAAATGATTAAAAACATTAACCGTTAGATGAGACAAATAACTGTAATTCATTGTAGCTTAAAGCATGTATGTCTGGCTTTGAATAAAGTATTTCTTCTTTAAGTTTAGTGAGTAAACAAGGGTTTTAACTTCATTTTGGTTCTCCATATTGCCAAAGAAAGATTAATTTCATGGAATAAAGAGGAAAGAAAAAAATTACAAAGAGATGTGAAATTAAACTTCTGGGAACAAGTAAATAATATTTAATGCCTTTAATTAGGAAGCTTAAATTTTAAACTGGCCTTGATGCTGTATTATTGTTTGGATATTTACAAAGAATAATAATAAAAAAAAGAACAAAACAAAACAGTGACAACATAAAGTGTGTAACATCTGTAACCTCAAACTTTCCACTACAGCTTTACACGGAGCATGAGAGTGACCTCAGAGGACGCAGTAAGGAAATACTTTTAAGTTTCCTGTTCTGTGTGACAACCCTGAACTGTGCAAGAGGGGAAAAGAGGGTCAGCGTCGTTGTGAGAGGAAAGAAATTTAAAAAAATAAACACGCTGGGAAGTGGTGGTGGTGACGGTCAAAGCTCAAAGCGTTTGTATCAGAACACTGAAGTGAGCAACGTTCACAAGAACATTTATTTTTGTTTCACGTTATTTATTTGAAAGTTATTCCACTGAATTCAATTGAACTTGAAGACCAGCTGATGGAAAAACTACTCTTTGGTCGTTTTCAAGGAATAAGTTTGTGATTAAAGGTCAAACTTAATTTTTTTTTAAAACTGCAACATTTGATTTGATGTTTGATGTTTATTTATTCATTTTAAAAGAACAATACAAAACATATGAAAAGTGTCCATTTATTCCAACTAAAAATTAATAAAAAAAATAGATAGTCATATAATATTTCTATACAAATGTTTAATAAATCCATGTTTATCTCAGCTTTTGAATTCATGCTTTAACGCAATACTAGGGCTGAATTTCTTCAACAAATCTTTAATTAAAAAAAATATATATATTTACTTTAAACTTTCAACATGAGAAAACTGACTAAAAGTAAAAGGTAGGCGTTTTCTGAGGGTAGTATACCAGACAACTTATGACAGGAATCACACACATTTGGCTGTTTGAACTCCCAGCCTTCTACTCTCAACCCCCCACCCCCCAATCACCCCCTCTAAAATGCTTTCTTTATTTTAGGCCCAAATTCCAAAGCACACCGCAGCAACTTGAAGCACAATGAAGCATGACCATAACATGATTATTCCCACAGCCCTCTGAAGACACACGGCGTTCATGTACTTCCTTCAGAGACGAGACTTTTAAAGACGAGCAGAGCTGATCATCAACTAAACAACTACAATACTGATAAGAAAAAAGTTAAATAAATTTTGAATATTCTTCCTGAACATGGTTATTACACATGGCTTAATGATCAATGTTGTAGTGGAGTTTAAAACCTGGGATAGCAGAAACTCTACATTTCTGGTCAAGTTTTAATTGAATCTAACCCTTTTAAAATTATTTACAAATGATACTGGTGCTCGAAAGAAAAACCATCAGATATCTTTACAAGGACTTGGAGGGTAAGGATGATAAATCTGTGTGTTTAACAGATGTGAAAAAATAAGGTAAATGCAGAGTGACCTGTTTAGGATGCATTCCTCCTCTCACACAAAGACCCTTGCAACCCTGAACAGGAACAAGCTGGGATAAAAATAGGAATGGGTGATACGCAAAGTGATTTTTTTTTTTTAATTCTCCAAATGTGCTTTTCATTTAAGCAGCCTTCCATCACCTTTGGATGACTGCAGCATTTGTTGTTTGAAAACTTCCTCTTGATGGTTCATTCATAGAGTAGTGGATGGTAAAGAGTTTCTTCAGGCTCTTTTTTTTAAAATAAACTAATCAAACCTTTTTTGGTTTGGAGTTTACTCTGCTGCCTGAATGCTCCTGTGAAGAGAAACAATGGATCTGAATTTCCTGTTTGGAGGCCATCTGTGGATTTAAAAGAGTCTTTGGTGTCGTTTTGACTGTACGAGCTTCAGTTTTTATAGAAACCATGTGCCGCAGAAAAATAAATGTTATTGGGATTTGATTTTGATTTGAGACAAAAACTTTGACACTTCTACAACTGAGTCCTGTTAAACTGTATTCTGCCAAACTGTTGCTCTCACAAACTTTAAGAAAATGCACTTTTATCAATATTATGTCAGTCTGCACAATCATTACCCTTGTTTTCTTGATTGATGCTCACAAAGGGACCGTCAGCGGCAGATTCTATGTTAATGTTTTTATTCCCTCTGAACTTTTGTTGCTCTTTGACATTTTTCTGCTCAAAGAAAGTAAAGCAGCTTGATTGCCCACAGAGGGAAAAAAGTGGAGTAAGAGAGAGAGGGAGTGTGAGGAAACATGAATCCAAGCTGCCCTGTGAGAAAAAAGAGGGAGGTCGAGTTCCTGGCATATCTGAGAGTTAGGTAACAAACATATGGACAAGGGAGGGAGCAGGACAGACAGATGGAAAACGGCTGGCGTGGGGAAGAGGTATAACACACACGAGCTTCTTTAGATCTTACCTAAACGTTGGGAAATTTAACTCTCTACCAACGCTTGACCATCTCACAGATGATACCTTGCACGCTGTGTACCGCCTTTCATAACTTAAAGATTTTTACAATGAAAACATTGATCGAATTTGTGGATTCGAGAGCTGCGTTCACATCAAACGCCCATAAAACCGACGGACTCACACATTCCAAACGTAGTTCCTCTGTCAAAATAAATCAAGAGAGAACGAGAGCAGCAGGACAGAAGGAGAAAGATAGAAAGTTAAGTATGCTTTGACGTTAAAGGGATTAGTATAGTTTACTCTAAAGCATTCCACGGCCTCTTAAGATTATTAACTTGCTTCCTTCCTCTCTTCATTTTGTTGCCTCTTCCACACAATCTCTTGATCGGTTTCTTAGAAAGTTGCGCAGGAGCAGCAGCCTATTACAGAAGCCCACCAGAGCCAGGTGGACCAGAGCCAAGACAAGAAGTATGATGAATGTACGACAAAGGTTGTATCATCTGGTGAAAAGTTGCCACTAAGGTAACTATGAGTTCTAATTTAATCTAGAAGTTTTCAAAAATCCACTCAGCTCAACAGCTAAGATCTCATCCCTAAAGGTTTTGTGGTCGTGCGTCTAATCTCACCCACGAAGCCGTCCCGTCCGACCAGCTTCAAAGCCAGCTTGTCTGCCAGCACTGAAGAGTTGCCATGGGCGATGTTGGCAAAGGGCCCAGCATGGACGAACACTGGCGTACCCTACAAAAATTATACACACACAAACAAAATCAATAACTTTCTGTCATGTTTCAAGATAAATATCCACGTTTATATGTACTTTGGCTGGCAGGGTGTTTGTTCAAACAGTAGGCACAAGTTAGGAGGCACTTGACTGACATTTCAACCTGAATTTGAGCCTATTTACATTCTCCACTGATGCAGAACGCTCCCTAAAGGCTGCAAATAAACACAAACTAAAAGGATCACCTCAAGTGCCAGGTTCTCCATCTGCCGTGCACATCATGACTCGACTTACAGAAAAAACAAACAATACCCCGAAACAGCATATAATAAAGGAACTTTTCTCAGTTCATAAAGGCAGAGCAAGAGGTTTTGTTTACATAGTAAAATTATTAACATACTGATCATGTTTTAGGATCATTTAAAATATTTTTCAATATATAGTGCTAAATTTAATCCTCATTTCCTTAAGAGTTTGCAGAACTATTCACTTTTATGTTTTGATTTTCTGGACTAAAACATTAGAACGATGGACATAAATCACACGGGGAAAAAAATAAATAAATAAAAGGGTTTTTGTTGCTTCAAAAAATTCCTTTAAAACCTTGGAATAACTTACATTTATCTGGTAGTTTAAAACCTGCTTTCACAAGAAAATCCACGAAAGAAAACAACTGCTAATAATAAATGGTTGAATCTTCCAAGGTCAAAGTACGAACGCAATCGTTTCCGACTAAGCTGCTTAGAAAACTTGATATGAAAACATGGGAGCCAGCTGACACATTGTTAAACTGAACGTGAATTCCTTAAGAGATCGGAAAAAGGAAGGACGGCCCAGTATGATTTTCTAAACTTTGTTTGCATTCCTCACTGTCCTCCAGCATAAACAGCCTCCCCTCAGAGGAGTAAATCAACTGCAAAACACGACACGAGGAAAAGCTGCAGCTTGTCTCCTAAACTGGGCAAACCTGAGGTGTGACTCGCAGCAGAAGTACACGATGAAAAATTAAGGCTTAGAGCTCCTTCAAGGAATACATTTCACCTGCTGCCATTTATAGTCCAACTGAGATCACCTTAAGGTGAGAAATGAGTTGTAGGCATTTTAGTCCAACCCTGGATTTAATGTTACGTTCCATCTCATACAATATTGTACGATATAGCTCAGAGTGTGTTGTGACTGACTCTAAACTCCTACCACTCCAGACTGTAGTTCAGTATATGCTGCTTCTCTTGCCAGCATTTTAAACTATCTCCTCATGTATAAGCGCCTAGAGTGTGTGTTGAAGATGATGCTACAACTATAACAAACTGTAACACAATACTGAATTTCTGTATTTTTCTCCCTATAAGTCACAGTTTTTTGCATGATTTACATGCTCTGCGACTTACACGATGAAGCAACATGTTTATGGATTTTTCCCATACAGGTAGTTTAAGGCATCATCGGTTTAAGGCATTTCGCGTTTACGGCCGCCGCCCTCCAGTGACATCATCACACCTCACGGACTTTTTTATGCAGCATTTTATGTTTTTTTTTTTTTTTTTTTTTTTTAGG
>JARVGV010000192.1:20426292-20441006 GCA_031762435.1 Hypsolebias longignatus | reverse complement strand
CCCCCCCCCCCCCCCCCCCCCCCCCCCCCCCCCCCCCCCCCCCCCCCCCCCCCCCCCCCCCCCCCCCCCCCAGAAACCATTTTAAAAAGAAAACATTCCGTTTAATATCTAAAAAAGTTAAGTCTGGTCCTCTGGATTATTGAGCATGCATCAGGATATACAGTATGCTGTTTAATGCTTTACATTCTCATTCAAAGTAAAAATTAAAAAAAATCTCACATATAAAATTGGAAAATCCCATTTATCTTATTGTTTGCTTCTGATGAATTACATTAATCCTTATTCAAATGTTGTAAAGTGTTTATTTTCTTCCTTCTATACTCCACACTACGTTCCTTCCAGCTTTAACTCATCTCGAAGCCACTCGTGCAGCTCAGAATGTGGTGGAGGGTCTGGAGGCCAGGCTGGCTGCTCTCAAAGACGGCGTGGTGGACGTAAACACAGCAGAGAGGGCTGTGGAGCAGGCACAGGTGAGCTGACAGGCTTTAAACCTTTCCAGCACTTTGACCACATAATATGATACTAATTTAAAAAGGTGACGCTCAAACAAAGCAAAGGTTAGATCACCAAGCCCTGAAGTACATTTAGTCTCTCAGACATCTGATTTTGTTCTAAAAGACACAATTAAAACAATCAGAACTGTGTCTGTGTTCTTTCGACATACAGTAGGTGATGGTCGGACTCACAGAACACTTCATTTCCAGTTATTTCACAACACAATAGAGCTTTTCATCCTCATCTCTGAGGGAGGCCGTGCACGAACATGCCCTTTATGTCTTTTTGCACAAAAAGACGTGTGTTGTTGTGTTCCTTGTGTTTTTACTCCGTGTTTGTCTTTACCTCCATGCTGTAGTGGAATGCGGCTCAGTTTGCGCTCTTGTTATCGTGGCAGACGGTACACAGCACTGTGGAGGGGGATGGGGGTCGTGGCACATTCTGGGCAGCGCGCCCGAGCTTGAAGCTTCACGTTGAGGCCAATGAACTCGTCAGTCAGCCCAGCAGTCACAACATACAAAGCCGTGACGGCGTTTCTGAGATCTGTTCGTTATTAGTCTAATGAGAGGAGACGACACTGATATTCTTGGCTCGGTATTGTTATAGACTTTAGTTTTATTATGCACATTTCTGACTTAATTACTAGAGTGTTTTTAATAACAAACAATAGATCATGTCATGTTTCTGCACGTATGCAAGTGGTGTTTTAAAACATAAAACAAATTATTTTCTAGTATTCCAACAGGCAGAATCGACATGTCTATATTTTAGGGCATGTTTTGGACATAAAGTAGTTATAAAAGTTAATAAAAAGAGCATTTTTCATGTTTCATGTGCATATTATTCCTCTATTATTCTTTTCTGTCTGGCAAAAATAAAGAGCATCATTAAAAAATTTGAACTAAAGAAAAGAAGAAAGAGTTTGGATTGTTTGAAGTGGAGTTCTATGCAAAGGACATGAATATTTACTACCTGTAACAACTTTTGAAATGGTCCTTGAGAAAGTTGCTCGCTAAAACATTTTGTTACAAAACTAAGTTAACTTCTTGACTAAGAGCTGGGTTTCTGTTTAAGTTTGTATTTATTTAATCTAATATATTTTTTTCTATGTAAAGTCACTTTTCTACTGGCTTAAATCAATACCGTAGATTTTTATTAAAGGAGTTTGGTGCAATGGTTGTTAACAGTGAATATCTTACCTATTGCAGATTGCTCTTTTAATGACTAAAAATTGAAGAAATAGTTTAGTTTTGAGAAATGTGCTGGGCTGTCTAGTCCAAGTACAGAAAAAATAAATCTAAGTGGATTGCTGCTCTCTTAAAACATAACAAATAGTTCAGTTGTTTAAGTTATTTATTAATTTATTTTAGTTAATACAGCTAATTGTCGCTGTTGCAATGTGCATTTGCAGGTAACCACAAAATTCTTGATAATTTTGTAAAGTGTTATAAAAAATTTTTTTTAAAAAAGATTGCATGAAATGCAATTAAATCTTTAATTTTCTAAAAAGTTGTTTGAATTCAGGTCCAATCCACTTTTACAGCTGTTAAGTTGAAAACACACCAGAAATGCTGCAGCGCTGTGCATCAATTAACACAGCTAAAATAAAAACAAGGACACATTAAGCTGAAGTGGCTGTAATAACACAAAATGAATTACAAGCTTAGGCTAATGTTTTTTTTGTTTTTGTGTTTGTTTTTGCCAGAAAACTCGAATAACCATGTCAGCCAGCAGTGGATTACTGGGCATTATTATTTGTTTAATTGTTTTTAAAGCAAAATTTGGGAACATTTTCAACCACATCTTTCCTCATACCGTACATTATAAAACTTTTGGTATAAAACAGTGCTGCAGCTAAAAGATGAGTACTGTCAGTAAAAGCATAAATAAAGTGCTGCTACTGAAACCAGAACGTCCATGCAGAAAGTGAGATTACATAAAAATGTATTCTTAGGAGAATCATTGACTCAACACCAGCCTCTGCTGATTAGGTGGGGCAGGTTCATAAATAAAATAAAAAACGTAAAGAGAAGTACATTTTGCTGCCACCTGTTTGTTTAGCCTTTTAGCTTAATCTAATTATAATTCAACTTTAGTTATTTAAACTGAAGTTGTTCATAGATCTTTCTACAACAGGTAAGATATTTGTTGTTCATAACCTTTCCTCAGTACCTGAGTGGAGTAAAAAATAAAAGTATTGCTTTAACCCAGTAAAAAGTGAATAAGAGCAGATGTTAGATGGGATAAATCCAGCATTAGCACACAAAGTTTTTCTTTTAGTTGAACTAGTTACTAGTTAGTTTTTGTTTATTAGCAAGTGCAACTTTCAAAACTAGTTCAAAAGTTTCTGAGTTTAACTGTTACTTACACACCATTCCCTCCGACCTCAGAGCCTGTGTCTGGACATCGAGCAAACTCAACAAGCCTCTGATCCCGTTGAGCTACAGAAATGGAGCGAGCTCTCATCCAGAGCCCGCGAGGAGCACAGCACGCTGCAATGCATTCTGGGCAGCATGAAGGACAATCAGGTAGCTATTACTGGAACTCTGTTGATCATTTAGGATGAAGGATGTTCATGTAGCTGACGTCTGTTTTTGCGATGCGTTTAGGTGCGTTTGGAAAAAGTGGAATCTTGGTTGGATGAGGTTCAGGAGCTGTTGTCTCGGGACTCTGCGGGGTTGGGAGATGCACACAATCTTCAAGATGATCTTAACAAGTGCAAGGTGACAAAAATAACACTGATTGACAGTACGTAAATATCCACAGTATGTTGCAAAGCATGTAGTGTGTAATTTTGACATATTTGCAGTTTTAATCAAACTTTTTTTTTTTTTTTTTAGAACAGTAGAAGTTGTTTTATAATACAGTACTGGATATTGGATTTTTGCATCTGCAGATACCTCCTTTGCAACATTTTGCACTTCCATCTTTTTGTTGTTCCACGTACAAACGAAGCAAAACACTTTATTGCCGTCTTTTTCTATTTGTTGTCGCTGTGGTAGTTTTTCTCCCATACACTGAAAAAGATGGATACTTCAGTAGTTACAGTCTACCATTCCACATGTAGAGGTCATAAAAAAGTTCAAAGCATTGAATCTTTTAGTTGGCAATGACTGGTTTGGATTTACAGCTTTAGGATTGCACCTAAAGTTTTTCTTCTTCTTCTTCTTCTTCTTTGAACTAGGAGTATGTGAATAAGATGGAGTTTGTGGATCGTTCATTGAAGCAGATGGAAGAAAATGTGTACGCTGTGCAGGCGACTGCAGTTCCAGGATTGGCCAAGTGGGGGAAGGAAAAGTTAGACGAATTTGAAGGAAGATTTGCTAAATTTAGCAAACAGGTGCTCTGAACTTTGTCACATATATTTTGATTTAATTAATGTTTGATTGCATTTTCTTGTCTCAGTGTATTTTTAAAGGAGTTGCAGATACAGTCCAGTAATTAGTTACTGGACTGTATCTGAGTTTGAGTTTTGCAGTCTATATGTAATTCACTCAAGGATAGATTTAACCCCAAGTCTAAACGTGTTCATAAATTATTCTGGTATTTATTTCTCAGACTTGACTAATCCGTTTTCCTCCAGCTCCTGAGCTATCAGGAACATGTGACTGAGAGTCAAGAGAAGCAGGAGAATCTGAAGAAGGACCTGGCTGAGATGCAAGAGTGGATTTCCCAAGTTGATGAAGAGTTTCTTATGAGAGACTTTGAGTACAAAAGTCCTGAGGACTTGGAAGCATCGCTGGAGGAGATGAAGGTGGAGATACGTTATGAAATGTAACAACTGCAAAATGAAACTGTAGGAATTTACATTTTTATGAACATGCAGTGTGAGCGCTGAATGACAGCTGAAATTTGCTGAAGAAGCTAAATCTTTTTTTAATAAAAAAAAAACAAAACAACAACAGAATACTAGCTAAAAGTTAAAAGGAACAACATGCTGGCTAAAAGGAGCAAATTGTTAGCTTAAAGCTAATCGGAGCAACATGCTAGCTAAAACTTAAAAGGAGGAAAATACTTGCTAAAACTAAAATAAAGAAAACTTTAGCTAAAAACTATAGTTGCAAAATGTACCTTAATATGGAAAAAGCTAAATATGAACTTAATAAGAAAAGTAGGAAAATGTTAACTAAAACCTGCAAAACAGTTGCTAAAAGGTAAAAGTAGCAGAATGTGAACAAAAAGTAAAAGTGGCAAAAGGCACTAAAGGCTAACTAAAAGTAGCAAACAACTTAGTAAAAGCTAATATAGTTGCTAAAAGCTTACCGTTCCAGAATGGTAGTAGTAGCAGAAAGCAAGCTAAAATCTAAAAGTAGCAAGAGACTAGCTAAAATCTTTAATATAACATATAAAGACAAAAACAGAGCAGATCTGTTTAAATAGAACAATGTTTTTGTTGGAATTGATGAGAGCTCAATGTGGTGAAAATATTTGTTAAAAAAAAGTAAACATTTTGAAAAATGTAAACATTATATAAACTATAGTCATTGCTCCCATCTCCTGAATGATCTGAATGTTTAGATAGGAGTGGCTAAAATAGCACAAAGTATGCAGCAGTTGGACTGCTTCACACAGTTGGGCAGCTCTATACACTTTCTGTTGACAATCTGTTACATGTCCTCGTGTCTTCCAGCGAGCGAAAGAGGACGTGTTTCAGAAAGAGGTGAAGGTGAAGATCCTGAAGGACAACATCAACCTGCTGGTGTCCCAAACATCCCACCCCGGTGGAGGCTTTGGGCAGGAGCTGACCTCGGAGCTTGACGGGGTCCTAGCCAACTATCACAAGCTGTGCGACCGCCTTAAGAGCAAATGTCACACCCTGGAGGTAACATTTCTATAAAAATGTAGTTAATATCTGTGCATTGAATATAAAACAAACATTAGTTGTTCATCAGATTCACTTTAAATATGTATATTTAGAAAAAAAAATGCAGATGACCTTCACAGGTTTGTAGAACTCATCAGTCCTGGGGCTTGCATTTAGGATCACCTTGTTTCAGTCCAAAAACTTCTCAAGATCTTTAACTTAAATCAAGTATTTATGCAGCAGTGGCTCGGTTTGGCTGTAGTGGCTGATGTGGTTTAGTATTGGAATGACTTCTTGGTTTATGTGATGTGTCATTTCTTGGGCTTTCTCATTAATTGTTATGCAAGGATTGAAAGTGGTTTAAAAATAAACCCTGTGGTTTGTTTCAGAGGTAACACAGCAGAGTAATGTCAAATGTACCACTTTGTTGTGCTTCTACTCAGAAGTCTTTTAGTCACCACCTCTTCTTGGATTATATTTAGTCCTTTTTTGTAATAGACATACTGTCAGACTGTGATTTTTATAGTATGTTTCTGTCTTTATGATAGTGTATTTAAAAAAAAAAGAAGAAAAAAAAAAAGAGTATTGGTGTTCTGTGCAGGAGGTCTGGTCTTGTTGGATGGAGCTGCTTCAGTACCTGGACTTGGAGCAGAGCTGGCTCAACTCTGTGGAGGAGAAACTGCAAACCACTGAAAACCTGCCAGAGAACCCTGAGGTTGTTAACGAGGCTCTCGAGGTATAAACATAGTACTTGTTGAAGTGATTAGAAGCTAGGTCAACGGGATGTAAATAAAATTACCTACAATCAATTAAATATAGTCTTTCTAATTAAATTATTGCATATAATTTCTTTTCTACGAGTTGAAAACTAGAGAAATCGCATTTCCTGCAAAATTGCAGTGTGAATGCATATTGCCAAATAATTTGCTGAAAACAGCTGAACGTAACTAAAAAACATGGTGAAATGCAGCTGTAATGGAAGACTAAGCCTACTTTAGCAGAAGAAGAGAAAGAACACCTACCTGTATTTTTTGTCTGCCCTACAGATCTCACTTGCAAATGAGTCTTCGAGGCTAAATGTGACTTATCCGTTTAAATAAAGGTTGAATGAATGAATAATAGTGTGAATGCTTCATAAACGTTCACAGGATAAACAGTTTAATGCCCCAAACTCAAAGTAAAATAATTTGAACTTAAACTTGCATGAAAAAGTTACATTCCAGAAACTAGTGTTTTAATTATATACAACACGACATGTTAACAGCACCATTAGTCTTTGATTTGTCTTCTAGATTTCTTCTGTCTCTTGCTCTGCTGCTATATCTGTAGAGCGCCTGCAGCTCGTCTGTCAAATTCACTGTTAATCACTTTGCTGTTTCTGTAACGTCACACAACGATAAAGGAACTGAAGACCCTCGAAGACTGTTTCTCCTCCTGATCTGTGTCCTCATCAAATTGTTGTTGTTGCCTACCCCACCAAGTCTGCGTCTTTCTCACCGCCTCACTAATCTGAACCTGTTCCATCCCACCCTCGTCCTCCCATTTTCATCAGACTTGTCCTTCTAAAGAGTGGGACGGGGGCATTGTTGTCACTCCTCCCGTCCACTACCTCCGGGAAGGAAAAGCAACATTTAATGAACTTACGTAAACATTGTGTGATCCAAACATGTGCTGTCACTTTCTCTCTTCCTCTCATTTGCGTCGTGTTTCTCTTTCAGTCAGAATATTTTCAGCTTCTTTTTGACACACCCAACATCTCATCTCTTTTATTCACATAAATTCAGGCTGTTCTCATCAGATCCTGTTTCTTTCTGGTGATTTGTGTTTCTTCTGCGATAGTTGGCAGGTTCAGTTCAGTCATTAGACTCATCCCTGCTGTTTTAAGTTTATTTTTTAAAACTTTAATAGGACAGATTTGTTGCAGCTTTATCAACTATATTTTAAATTTTGTTACGGTTGCATTTTTAAGAATTATTCCCTGTTAATTTTCCGGATCTTGTTTTCATGCCCGTACCCATTTTGCCTCCCAACTTTCCACCAGTCATTTGAGAATGTGCTCCGCCACCCCAAGGACAACCGGACACAAATCAGCGAGCTGGGTCAGACTCTGATAGACGGGGGGATTCTCGATGAACTCATTAGTGAAAAACTCGCGGCCTTCAACTCCCGCTCCGAGCAGCTCAACCAGCAGGTCAGAACTTCTTCATCTTTGTGCATGTGAAGCGATGCTTTTTGTTTTCCGGCAAACCTTTTTCTCTCAGTGTGCTTGCTTTAGTTTGTATGCTTTCATGAATGAGTTTATTTATGCCGACACATTTGTAGAAATATTTTTCATTCATTCAAACTAAATCATAGTGTATTATGTTCCTGAGTATTATGCTTAATTACACGCTCTGCATCACTGTGGTCACTGTTTTTTAGTTATTTGCTCCGAAATGAGCAGTTGAGTAAATAGAAACTTGGGCCGACAGGTTTAAATGACTGTTGGTGTCGATATACAGGCAGTGAACCGGCAGATCAGCCTCGAGCAGCAGCTGCAGACGCTGAAGGAGAACGAGCAGGAGCTCCAAACCCTGCAGGAGTCCCTCACCCAGCTGGACCACACGCTCACCTCCTACCTCACTGACCGCATAGACGCGTTTCAGCTCCCCTTGGAGGCGCAGGTGGGTACAAGTCCCGGAAAAGCTTCGTAACGATCATTAAAAAGTAGTGGTTTATTTTATAAAAATGATATTGTGTTGAATGTTTCTGAAGCTTTCACACTATTGTGATCCATTTTTCCTTCCTTACGTTTTTGGCATTTTTCTCGTTCCACAGTTTTTGTGCTATTTGAACAAATCAAAACGTTCAGCTCTTTCTGACTTCTGGTATTGGAGCAACTTTAGCTTTTTGAAATATTTATCCCTTTCCTATTCCTTTTGGTAGGTTAAGCATACTTTTTCGTTTTCAGCATTTATTTTTTGGTGGCTAATTTCAGATTTTTTTTTTCCTATTTTTTTTTGTTCTCATTTCTGCTTATTTAAACCTAATTCAGCAAATGTATGTCCTTTCTGCTTTCTTCTGCTAATTTAGGCTTGTTCTTCCATTTCAGCAACATTTGAAAAACATTTTTTTTTAACCTAACTTCAGCTGGTTTTCAGCAAGTTCTTCTGCAATAAGCATTCACACAATTTTCACAGGAAATGCATGTTCTCTAGTTAATGCTTATTTAGAATCTAATTTACTTGAATTTGACACGTTTGGACAACTCAAATCAATGTGTCAGGTCGTGGATATCTAATTTTCGTAACATGTATTCATTTTTACTTTTCTTTCAGACAATCGGTGCAGAGATTGCAGCCCATGAAGCAACAATGGAGGAGCTGAAAAGAAAAAATGTGGTAAATTTGCCTCCTTCCACCTCTGAAGGCAAAGCAGCTCGTGGTGGGTCCATGCTGGATCAGCTGCAGGTAACACTGCCTTCTATTGGTCAAAACCAGGAATTGGTTTCTCATCCAGCTACTTCTTCTATTTAAACATATGAGATTATTATGCAGTTTTGCTTCTTTATATAAATGTTTTTAATGACGAATCTCCATTTTGCATTACGCTTTGCAGAGGAAACTGAGAGAGATCTCCACAAAGTACCAGCTGTTCCAGAAGCCTGCAAACTTTGAGCAACGCATGCTGGACTGTAAAAGGGTCCTGGAAGGTGTCAAGGCTGAGCTGCATGTTCTGGATGCAAAAGATCTGGAACCAGAAAAGATCAAGTCCCACCTCGCTGGTTGTATGGTGAGAACTGGAGCTTTTTTAATTGCTGTTGCACACAACCTGTTGAAAACGTTTAGCTGTACCAGACTGATGCAGTTTGTGCCTTTTATTAGAAAATTAGATGGTTTACCTGAATAAATAAATCAGAAATCTCAACAGGATATTTAAATGTTGTTTTTTGCTGTATAGAAGTTGTATAAGTTGCTGAGTGAGGTGAAGCTCGAGGTGGAGACAGTGATAAAAACAGGACGTCAGATAGTGCAGAAACAGCAGACGGAGAATCCCAAAGCTATGGATGAACAGCTTACTACTCTCAAACTGCTTTACAACAACCTGGGGGCTCAGGTACCAACTTATATTTTATATTTTATTTTATTAAAGCCAATCATTTCTCCTTGTTTCATAAAAATCAGCTTTAAAGACTTGCCCTTTGTCTTCACAGGTCACCGAGGGCAAGCAGGACCTGGAGAAAGCTCTGTCTTTGTCTCAGAAGTTCCAAAAAGAGAGCGCTGCTCTGCAGGACTGGCTGACCACGCACGAGGCCCAGCTGCAGCAGAAGAACAGCAGTGGAGACATGACAGCTGACATTGATGCTGAGGTTGCATGGGCTAACGTGAGTGGCTGTCCCCATGTGTGAACGCTTTTAACTAGAAATTTGAAAATCAGTATCAGCTTTAATTACTGGTGACTTTCCTCATCTGCTGTGAATATTTCCAGTAGTGTGGCATTTTTCTAATGGAACAACAGCCAGTGGTTCCCAACCCTGGCCCCTGAGGAACACCATCTGACATGTTTTAGTTGTTCCTCTGCTCCAACACACCTGAATTGAATAAATAGGTGATTAACAGGCTTCTCCTAAACTTAAGGAAGTAATTAAACCACTCAGTTAGGTGTATTGGAGCAGAAAAACAACTAAAACATGCAGGAAGGTGTTCCTCAGGGACCGGTGTTGGGAACAACTATAAAAGTATTTTTCTTTCTCGCCAGTATGCGGAGCAACGTTCCAACTTTTTTTTTTTTTGCTTCTGAATGATGCAAATAGATGTCTCATTCTAGTTTTATTTGTCAGACTGTTATCTTTTTTTACAGAACGAGCCCAAAAAGTGTGACCAAATTATATTTTTATGATGCCTGGTAACAAAGTGCCCAAATATCCAGTTTCAGATTAATGCTTTGAGTTGTTTGCGTCGACACAGCACAAGTTTCTCTCCTGAGTTTACAATATACTGTATATACATATTTTTTTTTACGTCTGAATGATTCACAGGTCAAACCAGGCGCATTAACAAACAACAACAAAATAACTAATTTCAACAGTGATTGTGGAAATGAGTTAAAAGCATTCAAAGTAAAAAAAAAAAAAAATTAAAAAAAAAATTAAAAAAACAGCTTTAGAGTCTCTTCTGAAATCCTAATAAATGATTCACCACTTTAAAACATTACAATAAGGTCTGGCAACCTGGATTCAAAAAATAAAGAATTGAGTGACTTGAGTTATTCAGAGAATAAAAACATTGAAACATGCGTCCATCAAACAGGGTCTGCTGAAGGAGACGGATCGTCGGAAGGTGGAGCTGTCCAGCCTGATGGAGATCAGTGCAGGCCTGCAGACTCTGGTGGAGGGCAGCGAGGCTCAGCTGGAGGCCAAACTCTGTGACCTGAATGAAGCCTGGGGCCGTGTGCGCACCTGGACCGAAGACTGGCTCAGCGCTGTTCTGGTGAGGACAAACAACAAGATTTAATGAAGAGCACAGCAACTTCTCTTGAGTTATTTATTTTCAGTGTAGGCAGGTTTTCCCTGCTTGCTGCACCTTTTCTTCCTAAAATTATTTAAAAAAAAGTTTATCTTGTATTTATTTATTTATTTTTTAAACAACTTTTTAAAAATATATATTTTGCCAACAGTGAGTCGAGTTTTAAATTTGACTACAGAGTTTTTATTTATGTTACATTTGCAGAGTCACCAGAACGAGGTGGAGATCTTAGATGAAAACTTGGCTCACATCAGCACCTGGCTCTACCAGACTCAGATCCACCTGGACGAGGCTGAGCGTCTGCCTCCAGCAGAGAGAGGAAAGGTGTTAAAGGTGAGACTTGAATATCTTACACCAGAAGCATAAAGGTTTACGGGCATTTCCTGTTCATTTACAGTTCAGAAAAACACTCATCTCAAAAACTAGACATCCACTATTCAAGTACTTCAGTGACAAGAGACGTCAGTGTAACGCTTGTTTATTTATTTTTTTAATCCTTTTTTTTTACTGTAAATCTGAAAACTTTGTGAGATATTCCTAAATCGTGCTTAACTCATCAAATATACATGTAGGTTATCATAAAAACATAAAAAAACTTTAATAATGACTGCTCGTGCAACTGTGAAACAGACAGTTTTTTGAAGGGAGAAACAACAGTTTTGCACATCATCCCTTTGTTTTGGCAATCAGAACTAAAATTAGACATCAGCTCAGTTGGATCAGTTTACACTCAGCTCTGCTCTTTTGTTTCTTTAGCAGCTTCATTCAGTTTCCTGTAAAATTTCACTTGCACTCTAAAACCCTGCCTATTACTTTCAAGGCATTTCATAACCTCACTCCTCAATATCTTTGAGCTTCTACACTTCACAACACACAATCTATCAGAATCAGAATAAGTTTTATTATCAATGTACCAAGGTGCAGCGAGAACATGTACGCACAGTCGCCCGAAAGATGGACGCAGTGTGCGCAGCTGCAGCTAATTTTATCAGCGTGGCCTTTCTTATTCTTTGTATTCATAGGTCTTCGTCTTTTATTAGTCTTAATGCCACTTTGCCATTAATACTGTAAGTCCAACTTGGGTCTGTTCTCATCTTTTTGGTTCTCAGGTGTTGGTGATTTGCCACTGTGACTTGTTTCCCGATCTGTGGGTGAGATTGTCGATGCAAAGTGGGCAGGCATCTTAACTGTAATCTGACCTCAATTTTTTTATTTATTTTTTTTGCTTATCCTGGCTCTGCTTACAAGTCCAGGTGTAGCCATCCTGTGCCATCATCTCTGATATGTCGTGGTAAATTTGCTCGTTTCTTATAGCTCTGTCCAGTTCACGCTTAATCCTCAGATCTGCCAATAAAGACAGAAAGATCTGGACCTCATCATTGGTCCGTGGCACTGTTCTCAGAGCTTCCACACTGAACTAGAAAACTAGACAAAACTAGTGAACTGGGCGCATCATCCATTAATGCAGCTCCGCTGTCCAATCAATGGCTGCTGTGTGGTTACGTCAGAATCGTCACCTCAGATCAGTTCGCTCTGAACCACGAACAAGATGGTCCCATAAACTGGGCTGAGCTTTTAGCCTGTCTGCTCCCCTGCCTTTGGAATTATATTTCTCCTTCGACTCTCTCTCCATTTAAAATCCTGCCTGAAAACACACCTGTTCAGATTTTCATCTTTTGTTGTTTTTATATTCTGTTTTATTAACGCGTGCCTTCATTTCTGTCTACTTTGTTTTTCATATAGCTTTTATCATGTCTTGTAAGGAGATCTTGGGTATTTAAAAATGAGTCTGTAAATAACATTTATTATTGTCGCTTTTAACATCAGCTGTTTTTTTTATTATTATTTTTTAGAGCATGTTAGAAGAGCTGGAGGACATGAGTCTTCGTGTGGACAACGTAAGGGACCAAGCTGTCATCCTGATGACCAGCAGGGGGCCTTCTTGTCGAGAGGTTGTGGAGCCCAAATTAGCTGAGCTCAACTGCAACTTTGACAAAGTTTCCCAGCACATAAAAACTACCCAGGTAAACAACAACATCTACACCAAAT
This sequence comes from Hypsolebias longignatus, assembly GCA_031762435.1. Taxonomy (NCBI): domain Eukaryota; kingdom Metazoa; phylum Chordata; class Actinopteri; order Cyprinodontiformes; family Rivulidae; genus Hypsolebias; species Hypsolebias longignatus. The sequence goes on along the minus strand of JARVGV010000192.1, from coordinate 20,428,154 downwards.
AGGTGAACTAATTTGTACTTTTCCTCACTGGGTGCAATTTGATTGTGGTTTTGAAGCAGAAACTTGAAAACAGTCTGTTTCTTTTTTCAGCTGACGACCAGTCTGGAGTTAGGAGAAGTTGAGATGAATCTGCAGACACATCAGATGGTACCAGAAACTTTTATTAGTACAAGCTGCACTGGTAATATGTCCAGTTAAAATGTGTACTGCTACAAACTGCCTAACAATGGACACAAATACCAACTAGAACCAATCACATTGAAAATGAATAAAATAGTTCCTAATACAGCAAAACCCAATTTTCTTGGACTCCGATTACATCTGAGCTCTTTATGAGAGCAGATGTGGATAATTAGACTTATGAGTGAAGGTCTGATTGAGTTTCCTGAGGTTTGTTTTTGTTCTTTTTAATCAGGTCACCCGCAGTCAGGGGGGCCGAGCACAAAGTCAGACTCACCCTGTTCAAGCTGCGTTCCCAGCAGAGATAAAGGACCTTCAGACAGAGTTGCAGAGCACACTGAGAGCTCTGCAGCAGCCGCAGCAGGACCCAGTAAACACCCTGGAGGATGACAAGGTACTCAGGGTTACCTTTTAATTAAAACCATTTTAGAAACTATGCAAATTTTGGGAAAATGTGAATAGAAGAAGAATTTATTCCTCTAGTCCAGTCAGATGTTTCTAATGTCTACCAATTTTCATGTGGAATTTGAGCACAAACAAAGAATGTTGTTTCATGTTTTCTTTTAGAAGTTTTATTAGAATAAATTAAAAAACAACAACAACAAAACTGAGCTTCAGTCTATATACAGCAGAGCTGCCTCCTGTTGAGGTGAGCTTGCATTGGGCGTTTCAAGGTCTAACAATTTGGAATTCAGTCTGCTATCAAAGTTTTATGATGTTAAACACACCAGCTGAATGTAAACAGACCAGTCCAAAGCGAGGTCATTGTACCTGCCTGGAAGCTATTTGTGTTTTAAACAAAAATAAATTCTGCAAGTCATCTGCAGCCTATACGTGTCCTGAGCAACTTGATACTTCGTTAGCTGCTTTGAAAGATTTCAGATTCATTTAATACCAAATATCTGGCACAAAAAAAGTCTTGAATTCCTAAAGTGACCACCTCCTCTGTCTCGCTCTGCACCAGATGGATGAGGAGACGGCTGGCGTTGAAGACTTGTTGCGAAGGGGAGAAGAACTGCTGCAGCAGACATCAGATGAGGGCCAAAGGGAAGAGTTGAGGGTGATGCTGCTGCGGTTGCAGAGCCAGTATTCAGCTCGCAGGGTGAGATACAGAAAGTGTGCCCTTTTTAAACATCATAGGGGAAGTTTGTGCAGTTTTTTAAAATTCGTTTAAAATCTGGTTGTGCCCTGACAAATATGCATGTCTTTTTGTTTCAGGACCAGCTAAAAGTTAGACAGTTTACAGTCTCTGGGAAGTCGTCGTCTTTTCACAGCTTCAGGGAGCAAACAGAGTTTTCAGGCGAGGTAAATGACAATGACTCTTACACGTACTGCTCACATAATTAAGCGTTGAAAAAATAAATAAATAAATAAAATTCCTGGGGACTGGACTGAAAATACAGCACAAAGTCTGACCGTAAAGAAGCAACAGATAAATATTGTTTTTTTCCACCGTATAAGTCGCACATTTTTGCGTAAATTTGCAAGTCCTGCGACTTCTTTATAACCTAATTTCTGGCTGAGATGTGACAATTTCATTCATCCTGACGGAAAATATTGAACACTAAGACAAGAATGTTCATGCTCAATAATCCAGGTGTCAAATCTGATAATTCTCAATCAGGTCACCTGGACAGTTTCTTTTTAGTAGAAACGTTTCACCCTCACTCCAGAGGGCTTCA
>JARVGV010000192.1:20411467-20422575 GCA_031762435.1 Hypsolebias longignatus | reverse complement strand
CGTGCAAATTTCTTTGTATCAAATAAGTGCCCTTCGTGTCTCTCGATCCCACTGAAGTAGCTCTCAGTCTCAAAAAGATTGGTGACCCCTGCCGTAGATGTTCCTAAGGCTGCTCTTCTCTGGACAGAAATCTCAGAGGTTTTTACATGGATATGTTGGAGCTACTCTTCCAGTTTGGGAGTCACAGCACTGAGTGATCCGTTGACCACTGAGATTACTGATGCCTTGACTCTCCACAACTTCTCAAATTCCTCTGAGTTTTTTAAGTATTTCTTGAGCTTCTTGTGCTCATTCATGATGTTAGTCACTTGGGATTGCTGTATCTATCACCTCTTTCATTCATTCAACCTTTATTTAAACAGATAAATCGAATTTATTGGAAATACACAAAGGGCACAAATATGAAGGCAGTTCTACTTTATTTAGCTTTGATTAAAAGAAGTATTTGGTATTCAAATTGAATGTTTTTGGATTCTTGAGACCAACGGTTAAAACAAAAGGACTTAACGAGCGGGGGTCCAGAATTACTTCTGCCTCAAATTGTTCACATTCACACATTCAGGTCTCTCTTGTAGATGAGCCCCCTAAGCTCAATGGGATCAACCTGTCTAAATAAAGTTTGAATGAAAGAATGAAACATTGAGCCTTGAAGACTCATTTACAATGAGACCTGTTTGGACAGACAATAAAAAGTGGTGAAAATTACAACATAGGGTTCATTCCTAACATGCTCTTAATCGTTGGCTGAAGGTTAACAGCGTGATCATGAAAAAAACCTTGCACACAAGCACAAAATGACACCGACATTTTGCAGGGGAGGGGGACTGCCTTCTACGTAGCTTTTCAACTATCTCAGTGTTAAACTCAGTTTCAGTTTAGTGAAAGTCAGTTTCAAAAGAGCGATTCCAATTCAGTGTCGGATGGCACAAGTTTCTACCCATACAGGACTGGGGTTTTATTTTTATAATAGCTCTGATAGCAAACACATACTTTTAACTTCTGTTCAGGCAATGGTTTTACCTCTTTGTTTTGGGTCTCATTTGTATAATCTTCCTCAAATTACTCAGTCTAATTATTGAACTAGAATCACATACTTTCATTAAATTTGGAGAATTTGATATACAGTATTTTTCTCCAAAACTGAAAAGGGCTTCACTGACTTGTTACATTCTTCTTACACAGCATAATCTTGCTGATAACCAGTTTGTTGAGAGATCTCCTGCACAAGGACACTGATGGAAGACTGTTTATAGCACACAAGTAAACCTCTGGTCCTTCTTTTGCTAACTTTTTCTCTTTCACACACTATCTCTGTCTTTCTATACAGTATTTCGTTTTCACCCTCTGTCTCCTTTGTTGCCATGGTAACAAGCTGTGCGGGGGCTGCGATGCAGTACACATCACACCCATTTCCTCTGAGTTCCCAGGAAGAGAGGGAACACATGAAACAGAGACAAATGGTTAATAGGGCCTGGCATGTGTTTGCTGGAGTTTAAAAATAATAAATGTCATTTGACAACCAGGTAAAAAGAATTAATAAAAATTTTCAAGCAGCACACATACTTTCTACTCAGTTGGAAATAAATATGAACCTCATTAAGATCTTGCATTTTACTGAATTGCTGCTAAACATGGTCAACACCTGTAGACGTAAATTTAGCTGCTTGAAACTTGAGTTATTTTTATTCTTCTTTCAGCTTTTCCCTCTTCAGGGGTTGTCAAAGCGTGTCATCCTCCTCCATCACACTCTGTCATCTGCATCCTCTGTTCTCACTCTAACTACCTCCATGTCCTCTCTAACAGCATCCATATAGCTTTGGCCTTCGTCTGTCTTTCTCAAGGCAACTGCATTTCTAACATCCAATATACCATGTCCCACCTCTGGATATGTCCAAACCATTGCAGTCTGGCCTCTGTAACTTTACCTCCCAGTTGTTCAATCTGTGCTGTAGCTCTGAAGATTTCACTCCTAATCTTATCCATCCTTGTCATTCCTACGGAGAACTTCAACATCTTCATTTCTGCCACTTCCAGTTCTTTCTCCTGTCTTTTTGTCAATGCCACTGTCTCCAGACCATACAACATAACTATTTTGTAAACTTTTCCTTTAACCTTTGCTGCCACTGTTTTTATCACAAATCTCTGCTGAAACTTATCTCCATCCTGCCTGGACTATTTTATCACCTCTTTAAAACATTCCCCATTTTCCTGGACAGACAACCCCTAAGTACTTGAAGTCCTGCACCTTCTAGCCTCAACACTGTGGACTTATTGTTACTCGGCATAATAACAATTGAAATTACATGAAAAAAAAAATCATAAAACAACAACAAAACAGAAGCTTTTTTCCCTTTTGGTGCCCAAAAGCCCAACAGATGTTGGAATATTAGGATTGACAAAGACATGGTGACATTCACATTTTGTCTCCCTGTGCTGCAGGACTTTTGACCGTGCCATAGAGGAGTGGGGGCAGTTTCACTGTGACTTGAAGGATATTTCTCAGTGGCTTACAGACACAGAGGCGTTGCTGTCTGAAAGTGTTGGTCCTGACGAACAGCTCGACCTGGAATCTGCACGGCAGCACCAAGAGGTCAGTGGAGGCTGCAGCTGGTCTGATTTCTGTGCAGGGAAACATTACAGATACATTTCCAGAGACAGAATAAGCATCTTTGTTTTTCTTTGCTTACTGCTTAGGTCACAAATGCAATAAATGAAAATACACATCAGCGCACGTTTATAAATTCAAAGTACAGGTAATTTCAATTCAGTTTGTTTATAGCACCAAATCACAACAGAAGTTGTCTCAGGGCACTGAACAGAAACATTCACATGTTAAAAGGTCAGATAATAACATTATCTAAGAAGCCAGCAGACTGCTTTGAGTTAACTTCATCGCCATCTCCCATCCTAAGCAAGCACAGAGTCAACAGTGGAAAGGAAAAACTCCCTCAGAATCAAGCTCAGAACAAGTGGCCATCTGCTTCAACAGGCTGGGTTTGAGAAGACAGGAAGGAGAAAACGAACACTCAGTGACAGCTCCAGGATGGAGGACATCAGGTTTTCTCTAGGAAGGAAGACAAAGATAGAAACCACATGTTAAGGAAGAATGATTACAAATACAAACTATTCATTTGTGTGTATTTCTAACTACTCATTTGATTAAATGAGATCAATTCATCCTCCAGTAGTCTTAAGGTTATAGCAGCATTGGATAAGGAATAGGTCAGGAAAACAAGCTGGCTAACTATAGGATTTATTAAAAAGGAAAGTCTTAAAGCCCAGTCTGAAAACTGGACAATGTGTCAGCCTCATGGACCGAAACTGGAAGTTGGTTCCACAAGAGAGGAGCCTGATAACTGAAAGATCTTCCTCCCATTCTGCTTTTTAGAAACTCTAGTAACCACAAGTAAACCTGCAGTCTGAAAGTGAAGTGCTCTGTTAGGAAAATATGCAACAATAAGACCTATTATATAAGATGGAGCTAGGTTGTTGAGGGCTTTGTAGGTTAGAAGTAAGATTTTGAATTAAATTCTGAGTTTGACAGGGAGCCAATGGAGAGAAGCTAAAACTGGAGAGATATGATCTCTCCTATTAACTCCCGTTAAGACTCTGGCAGCAGCATTTTGGATTAACTGAAGACTTTTTAAAAACGTTTTAGGACACCCAGATAATAAAACCATTGCAATAGTCCAGTCTAGACGTGACAAATGCATTAGAATAGAAACAAGGTAATTAAAAATCCCAAAATACTGAAATATGTTTAATATAAAAACTTTGAGGTAATTGGTTGCGTCAGAAACTTTATAACGGCAAATTCCCAGCGGAAACAACAGTTTCTACACCGTGCGCCACAAATGCACTATAAACCTGTTTATTATGCAGAGCAGACACGGAGACAAGTCAAGAGTACAACAAAGAGAGGCCTGTAATTTTGCTCTGTTTGATGACTAAAGTGGCATTTCATTTCCCCGAGGTTTTAAATCCCCCAAAGCTGCTGCATTATCACTGACAACACCACCGCCCTCAACACCTTTGTAAGCTAACCTGGAGCCACGCTCCATCTGCATGGCTTCTTCAAATGTTTTCACAGTTGCTGAGAATGGGATGAGGTATCAAGTGGAAGGGAATTGACAGATCTATTAGCTGACTCATCCATTTTGTGCACACTGCAATCACTCACCTTTATAGGTTCGTCTTAAATCTCCTGTGGAGGAAGGTAGAGATTTAGCAGCTTAAATCTGGACTTGCTACAAATCATCCTCATGTTGAAGACGTTTGCTTTGAGATAAAACGCATGAGCTGGGGATAAAACACCAGCTGGGCTAGATCGATTACGTTTATTCAGTTTGGCTGAGCCTCGTTTTCACAGTGTTTGTTTCTGACCTTTTTTTATAATTATTATTTTTGTTTTAGGAGTTGGAAGAAGGCCTCACCAGTCATCAGCCAGTTCTTACTGGACTGACTCGCACTGGGGAGCAGATAATTGGAAAGCTTTCATCTCCTGACAGGTCCCTGCTTGAGGAGAAGTTAGATATTCTGAGTCAGCGTTGGAGGGAGGTAAACCGTCAAGTCTTGGACAGGCAACGCAGGTACTCACAAAAATATTAGGTGAAGGATTAAAAGGATGCAGTTGTTGGTGTTTAGGTTTTAAAATGTGTCTGTCTTGACTTTCTGCTTTTAAAGTACAGATAGTGTAAAGATGATATCACCTGGCTGTTTGTCAGTCTGCAGGTCAACTTTATCAAGTGGTCAATCAGCCTGCAACAGCAATTACATTTTTGGGATTAGTCCTGTAACCTCCAGTAAATGTAGATTCCAATCTGAGGACATTTTGTGTGTGTGTGTGTGTAGGTTGACTGGAGAGGATCCAGCTCTGTTTGACCTGGCGAGGAGATGTGAGGAGCTGGCTGTGTGGCTGGAACAGGCAGAAAATGCTGTGAGCTTCCTGCCCGTCTCTTCCACCGACAATGACCTCAAAGAGATCAAGGTACAGAAAAAACAAAACATTAGGCACAAGTGGCTCAGTTTAAAAAAACATTGAAGTTTTGTTAAATAGTATATTTTCTTTATCCTTTTTGAAAAAAAAAAATGTATGGGGAAACTTGTTGAGAGAAGTAGTGATTGGTGTTAAATGGTACACAATTTAGTTTTCGTGTCTCACTGTCCTCAGCGTTAAGTTTTATTTTTCCACCTGCTTGTGATTCTTAGTGAAATTAAGGGTCACTGCACCTGTCTTTTTAGGCCCTTGCTGAGGAAATGGATGCTCAGAACGAGCGGCTTGGTTGGCTGAACAAACACGCTCCACAGATCTTGGCCAGTCCCAGTGTGAGCCCTCAGAGCAGAGACCAGCATGTTGGCAAACTGAGAACCATCAACCTCAAGTGGAGCAAGGTGAAGTTGAATAAATGCCATGCTCAAGGTCACTTTTCAGCCTCTGAAATGGTATATTATGGGTTTGATAGTGGGCTGTTTCTATTCTCAAGTTTTCTGTTTCCTGAAGCCTCCGATACTTTAATTCTCTATTTCATTCCTTTGCAGGTAACTCATGAGTTACTGGACAAGGCAGGGGAGATGGAGACCAATCTGCAAAGTCACACTGTGTTCCAGGACAGGATGAACAAGATGACAGACTGGGTCGTCAGCACAAACCAGACAATCATCACCCGAGGCCTGAATTCTGGCCAAGCAATGGTACTCTGCCTGAAATCCTTTCCACATGTACCACATTTGAAAATCCATATATAATTTGCACAAATGCTTCACCTGAAACCTTTTTTGAACTTGACTAGGCTCTGGAGGCCTCTATGAAAGACAGGAAGAAGGACCTGGAGGACCTGCTGGCTCATTCTATTGAGCTGCAGAAACGACAGCAGCTGTTGCCTCAGGAAAAGGTACCAGATTCCAAAGTAATAAAATTCAATAAAGAACATATTGCGTTAAATTACTCTGTTGAATGTTCAAAGCGTCACTACTTCACCTGAGGTTATTTGGTTTCTTGTACGTTACTGTAGTTTATTTAACTAGCTGTTTTATAGAAAATTTAATGGGCTATTTTTTTAAATTATTTTTTTAGAAATCTTGATGCCGTCTGTTTCTAGTGCAAATGTTTTGTGCCATGTCAATAATTAAATGTAAATGTGCTTGTTCATGTGTAAAGGGGAAGGTAGAGCAGCTGGCTGCTGACTGGAAAGCCCTGGACGGCCAACTGAGGGAGTCTCTGCAGGCATCTGTCTCTCCATGGACGCATCACCAACATGTCCAACACCAGCAGCTGTGTAAAAATATTATTATAAATGCACTTATTTTTCTCCACCATTATCTATTACAGTTCTGTGTTTACAGTCGATCAGGGGGACAAAGAGGCTGGGATGCTAACAAACTTATTAAGAGTGGCTTTATGTTCAAATCCCAGAGGAGTCCCCAGTTATGCTGGCTCAAAACAGTAACAAACTAGAGAAATTGCATTTCCTGCAAAAATGCAGTGTTAAATGCTTATTGCTGAAGAACTTGTTAAAAAAACAGCTGAAATTAGCTAAAAACATGCTGAAATGTTGCTGAAATGGAAGAACAAGCTGAAGTTGGCAGAAGAAAACAAAGAACACACATTTGCTGAATTATGTTTAAATAAACAGAAATGAGCAATACATTTAGGAAATTGTGGAAGGAAGCTAAAATGAGCTAAAATGTGGAATTAGCTGGAAAAGCTAAATTTAGCACAAAACAGCTAAGTAGCTGAAATAGCAGAAAAAATCTGAAACTAGCAGAAATAAGTTGAAAGGAGCATAACAAACAGAAATAAGTTATTTAGGCTGAAAGTAGCTAAATTAACATGAAAAACTAGAATTTACCTTAAAAAATTAGCTAAAAATGTAGAACAAGCTTAAATTGGCAAAAGTAGAGAGCACAGTTTTGTCCAACTAGGCTGAAAAAAGCTGAAATTAGCAAAAAAAAAAAAAAAAAAAAAAAATTCGGAAAAGTAGTTAAAAAACAAGAACCTGAAGGTACAAGAAGGAACTTGAGAGTGCACATTTTTTTGCTGAATTAGGCTTAAAAAAAAAGTTGAAATGAGTGCAAAAAAAATGTAGAATTAGCTGAAAAAATTATATTGGCATAAAAACAGCTAAATAGTAGCTGAAATAGCAGAAAATGCTGAAACTTGCAGAATTAAGTTGAAAGGATCATAACAAGCTGAAATTAGCAGAAAGAAGTTAGAAGAGGCACAAAAATGTTGTAGTTAGCAGAATAAATCTGAACGGAGCATAAAACAGCTGAAAAACAGCTAAAATTACTGGTAGCTGAAAGTAACTGAACTTTTTTTAAAATTTGGACAAGGAAAATGAAAGAAGCTGAACCGGAACAAAATGTTAAAGGAGCAGTAAAATGTTGTAAACAAATCTAAAGATATGAAGGATGTAAAATGAGCTCAATTCATTTTTTTATGAGAAAAAATGTAGTAGAAATATCTAAATATTTCAAAAAAGCTAAAGTTGCACCAATACCAAAAATTATATAACCCTTTTGTAAAGTGATGACCCCACCCTTCTCCTGACAGTAAAGGGTGGGGTCATCTAAAAATGTTTTCCTGTTGAATTTACTTTAAAATTATGACTTTTGTTTTATGTTAGTGAAGTTGTGTAAAGTCATTTTTTATAGTCAAAGTCATACCTGGTCAGATTGCTTCCTGTCTGGAGACTCATGGAGGATTTGTAAACAGAAAACAAAGTTTACCACAAGGTCTTAGGAAAAGTTAATTTAAAACTACCTGAAATATGTCAAACCTCCAACGTCTGAATGTTTTCTTGTTGATGTTTTTATTGATTTGCATCAGATGATTGTTTACACTTAAGAGCTTCTTTTTGGCTGCATAGTATTTTGTTTTTGCATTCAGCACAACGTTGCAAAACTGACGGGTTTCATCAACCCTGTTTGTTGAGAAGGTTGCATGTTGTAAGAGCTTGAACAGCTTTCTTTAGGGTTTGAGTTGTTTTAGATGTGGAATAGTTCTCTCAGTCCTGACCATTGTCTGTTACAGGTAGGACACTGACTGCTCATAAGTAATACAGTCCCACTTTAAAACCACACAATATGACGTTATAAAGGCAAAGTTGAGTAAATTTTGTTGTAGGTTCTTGACAGGACACAAACTTGCCCCTTTTTAAGTATTTATAGGATCCCAGGGGACACATTTGCAGTTTCTTGGTTTTATTGAGAACAAGCGTTTGATAGTAAAAAAAATTAAAAAAATAGGAACAACACTAAAACAATCTTTGACGCCCCATTGATCCTGATTTATTGTAATGTTGCTTTCCTCTGGGAGTCTCCGTTCTACCAGTATAAATGTTCCTTTAATCATTTCTTTTTAAAGCAGCCTTCTTACAAGCATAAACGTGGTCTTTTTTTTTCTCCATCTCTGCTTCAGTGTCTACGGTCCCCTCCGCCATCCAGATGGCCAGCTTGGCGAGTGAGACTCCCCACCACCGAACCCCCCACTCACCCGACTCCGTGGCGCCCACTGACCTCAACCAAACCGCCACCGAACTAAACGACTGGCTTCTCCTGATCACCCAAATGCTCAAGTCTAATATCGTCACTGTGGGGGACACGAAGGAGATCAGGACGACTATGGGACGTCTTCAGGTGAGAAGTGGACAACTGAGAGGAGGAAGGAAGGGAAGGATCCATTGCACAATTTAAGTGAAATATGGCTGTTAAACAAAACCGTCTCAGTTTGGTTCGATCTGTTGTTACACGCCCGTCAAAAAGCCGACGTGTTTTGGCACGGTCTCCAGTCGGTCAACGTACATACGTCCATAAATTTATTTTGTACCTCCGATAACCTCTGAACCGCTCATGATAACTAAAATTGATGCACATGTGCATCATCACTGGATGGAGTGTCGCATAACCTTCCATTGTCCCAGCTCTAAGGCCAAGGTCACGAATCAAGGTCAAATGCTGTACTAGGTGTTTGCTTGTCTGGGCCGTTGCTATAAATTGCTGTTTAATAGTTTGACGGGTGTATAATGTGCCATACGCTGTGTAGTATTCCCTTGCTACTTCGGGGTTCGTTTATCACGGACTCGCTCTATCGCGTTTTTTCAAAATAAGAGTGGACATGACACACAATTGGCTGACTGATGGATGAGCCGCATGATCAGCGTTGCACCTTTATTTAAAATGAATTATTTTAAATTATTTAGCACCTGCTGCACATTTGTGCAGCCCAGAGATGCAGAAAAATCTTCCTCCTGCAGCTCTGTGCAGCCCTTACTACTGCAGGAAAACTTCCTGCTGCAGGTGATCAGCTGTTCTCTGTACAGATTGAGAAGTGGGCGTGGCTGAGAGCAGAGGATGCAGGGAGCTGAAATCATGGCATTTTGTGCTCGTTTGGAGCGTTTATTGTAGAAACATTGTTTAGAATACAGTATTGCAAGAGTGTGGGAAGTGTTTAAAATGCCTTTATATATACAGTATATATATACCGTATATAATACATATTAATTATTTAACATTAATATTTTAAATACTAAAATAAACTACATGAACTACTACTACTTGTACTACTATTCCTACTTCACGTTTTTTCACTTATCGTGAGTCTTCAGGGTACGGATCACCCACGATAAACAAGTGACTACTGGATTCTGTTTTATGAAACACTGCAAATATTAACCCATTAAGACGTGATGCTGTGTGTTTATTTTCTGCCTCCTGTGTGTAAAGAGCACCGTTGAGTTACATTAAATATCAGATATGGTGATTTTATATATATTTTTTCATTCATTCAACCTTTATTTAGGCAGGTTAATCCCATCGAGCCTCGAGGACTTATTTACAAGAGAATACATTATCTGAACCCAGCACCGCTTTAATGCTTTTATGTTGTTGCAGGTGACAAAGACTGACCTAGAGCAGCGTCATTCTCAGCTGGAGGACATTTTCACCTTGGCACAGAACATTAAAAACAAAACCTCTAACCTTGACGTTCGCACATCCATCACTGAGAAATGTAAATTCAAAGTTGCAAGACTATATTTAGCTTTTATTTCCTCTTACAATAGAAAAGAGTGTCTAAAAATAAACCACTTTTGGTTATGAAAGTGTCTTTTCTTCCTGTAGTGGAGAAGGTACGCAGCCAGTGGGACAGCACTCAGCACGGTGTTGAAGCTCGACTCCAGCAGCTGGATAATATGATTGTCCACAGCGACCAGTGGGAGGAGAAGAGGAAGGAGGTGAAGGCCCTTATTGCAAATAACGAAGGACATCTCCACAACCTGCTGCAGCGTCCTAGCGATCCCCTGACAAAGCAGCTTGAAGACTGCAAGGTTAGGGCAGATTAATTTTGACTTTTTACCCCGTTGTGTCTGCAGCTTCTTGTACCTGAGGTCATTTATTGTGATTTTGTGTCCTTGTCACTATGGTAGAAATGACATGTTCTCCAAGGAATATTTCCTAATGGGAACAAAAAGCCAAACTTGGCTGCAGTTTATCAGAGGTCTTTAGAACAGCCGTGTAAGCTTGCACAAGTTAGGAATGAATAAATCACTCCTCTGAGGTTTCACTTTGAACCTTAGAGATGTTCATTTACCCATATCATCCCACATTAGATTAACTGAGTGTCAGGAAACTAATTATGTCTCTTAAATCTGTTTGAGATGTTACTGCTGCCAAACACTAGAGGGCAACTGCGTTTAACACATCCAGGATGCTACAAGAACGCATGCACACCCACACACACACACACACACACAGATCTCCTGATTTTATCCTGGAGAATAATTGTCTATTTAAACTGGGAAGCTTACATTTTATTTAAAAAGATCGAAGTTCTGTGATGATAATTTTACATTTCCCATTTCAAAGTTTATAATAATAATGATTTAGTTTCTGTTTAACCTTCTTGATTAGGTTGGGTTTAAACAGAATTAAGAAGCTGAGCAATAGATTAACAAACGTTTATTTGATAGGTATTTAGTGTTAAACATCAAGAACTGGCCTTGTTTTTTTTTACAATCAGTGATTGTTACAAATGCCCCCCGCTCTTTTATGTTCGTTCGTCCGTCCGTCCGTCCGTCCGTCCGTCCGTCCGTCCGTCCGTCCGTCCGTCC
>JARVGV010000192.1:20399375-20411367 GCA_031762435.1 Hypsolebias longignatus | reverse complement strand
GTTGTTTTACATTGAAAAAACGTGTTTAAAAAGACGTAGCGGCTGCCATGTGCTTTCGGTTTCGAGTTACGGCAGAAAATCCGGACTTACGGCGCCATGTGGCCGGCGTTCCGAGTTACGGCAAAATCGAGTTATGAACGGTTAAGTCCGGAACCCGTTCGTAAGTCGAGGACTACCTGTAATAATTTGTTGTTTACACCTGGTTAAATAAAGGTGAAATTAAATTAAAATATTTACCTTGTTTCATTTTGAAATATGTTTTTATGACATTAACAATATTTTGGTACATTTTACACATAAAAAATGTTATAGAATTGGGACTGCATAGTTTTGGATTATTTTGAAGCAAAACAGACAGAAAAGGATACTTGGACTCAGGGAGGCCCTTCTTCCCATAAGCCCACTCAGGATCAATCTCCACTCGAGCCGTTTCCCCCTTGCTCATTGTCAGGAGGGCCTCGTCCCACTGTGATGATGACAGGATGTGCACAAGTGTGATGTACAAATTGCAAAAGCGCGACAGTTTAAACAAACAAAAACTTACTCCTCTAATGACTCTGCCCAGTCCAACTTTGAAGCTCAGAGGTTTAGCCTGCTTCTTCTTTCTTGCAGCTGCATAGGAACAACAACATTTGTAAAGATTAGTTCAGGATTTGAGCTTTATTAATAAAAATTGTAAGCTGGGTGATGCCAAAACAAGGGGTTTGTTCAAGGTTGTTACAAACAGGCTCATGAGACACATGATGACATTGTTTATGTACGTGTTTCTGCAGATTGTCATACTTGTGGGTATATTTGTGTCAAAAACGGTTCCATCTTCTAGAGTCCCAGTGTACCAGCAGCTCACAGTTTCACCCTTCTTTGGGAAGTTGGTCTTGTCTCCTTTCTTTAGGATTGATTTGGTGTACTTTGGAGGACCCTGAGCCAAGCAGTGCAAGATTGTTTATAGATTGTTGTGCTGAAATCAGGAAATTAATATTTATTTACATGGACGAGCACCTCATCTACAACTTCTGCCTTGACGTCTTTGGGCTTTTCCTCGATCTTCACGGCTTTAATCTGCTCGGTCACCTCCTCCTCTGGTTCTGTGCCTTTAAACCTCTGCAACACACAAGTGCACACAGTGCTCATCAACAATGGCTGCTGAAGCTGCAAAACCAAAACACGCCTCTTGGCATCACTTACTTTGCTCTCAAAGAGCTGATTGTAAGCAATGATCAGCTGGTCTTTCTTTGCGGTTTTGGCCACGTTTTTTATATTTCCCAGCAGCTTGTGCTCGCTGAGAAACTGAAAGAGAAAAAGGAGGAATCACACTGCTGTGATTCATCTCGTGTTAGACGCTAACATGTTGCTACTTTTTGCTAACCCTGCAGCATGCTGCAGCCCACAAATAAACATTTACGGCACAATATACACAAGTAAATCTGAATAAAAACCATCTGAACCTAAAGGGGTAAGCATACCGAGTGTGACGCATTGTCCTGGATGAACTTTATTATGTCTTTTTTAGGCAAATCATCACTTTTTAGCTGCTCATCGCTCCATTCCCGTATCTGCTCGGCCGCCATTTTCAAAGGCGAACTGGTGAACTTTGAACTCCCCGCGTAAACAATGTGTGAACAATAAAGTTGTGATGTTTTGAACTTTAACCCAAAGTACTATTAATATTATAACCCCGACAACATATCTGGATTTGTATTTTAATTAGCTACAGGGTGATCTTACATTTATACAAACACATTTCTATATAAACATAAATCTATATTGAAATTTGTCATTTATAAACCTAAATTTAAATGTCAATGAAAGAGAAAATGTGTGATTACAGCATTTCAGCATCAAAGTACCGGTAGATCCATTATCCTCAAAGTCATTAACATATTTTAGCTTTCCGTTGTAAAAAAAAAAAAAATCCTTCAGATGAAGCAATGATTATTACTGTATTTATATTTATGGACTTTGGATTTGTCGTTGATCATGATTCTGCAACTTTTATGTATAATATATATATATTTTTTTACCATTCAAATAATAAAATAAAATAAAAACTGGGTATGAATTCTCTAAAAGCTACTTACGCCTATGTTTTAAAAGCTAAAGTTGATGTTGTGCTGAGAAATATATTTTTTATATTTTTACAGTGCTCCTAAACACTGGACATCTTTTTATTTTCACCCTTTCCTTTATAAAGCTGAATATTCTAGACCAAGAATGTTCAATGTTTCACACCATGCATTGCTACAATTAACAAGAACACTTAAAACAGACATTACACAATACATACTTCAAATCATTGATATAGTGAACCACCTAACATTAGAATCATTAGCCACAACTTATTTATATTAGTGTCCCGACACTAGTTTTCAGCTCAAGTACAAGTACTTGCAAGTACTGAGTCCATCCATCCGTCCGTCCATTCGTCCGTCCGTCCGTCCGTCCGTCCGTCCGTCCGTCCGTCCATCCATCCATCCATCCATCCATCCATCCATCCATCATCTTTACCCTCTTCTTCCTTTTTTGGGTCGCAGGGGTCACTGGTGCCCATCTACAGCTATCACTGTGTGAGAGGCGGGGGACACCCTGGACAGGTCGCACGTCCGTCACAGGGACACATAGAGACAAACAACCATTCACTTTCTCACTCACCTAGAGACAATTTAGACTCACCAATCAGCCTAACATGCATGTTTTTGGTCTGTGGGAGGAAACTGGAGTACCCGAAGAAAACCCACGCATGCACAGAGAGAACATGCAAACTCCACCCAGAAAGATCCCTGACTGGGATTTGATCCGGTGACCTTCTCGCTGAGAGGCAACAGCTCTACCAACTTCACCACCGTGCCACTCCTCTTTTCTGTCAACAGCTAAAATTATATGAACGACCCCTCCACCACATCCACCTGACACTTACCCCATTAGCATAAAAGGTGAACAAAAGCCAAAGAGAACCAATGAGTGCAGCAGTCAGTAAGTTACAGATTACCTGTCAAGATGGAGCAAGAAAATGAGTAAAGGACGAGGAAAACAAACAAAAATAAATAAAAATCATGACACACTCACAAAAACAAAACAAAACACCCAACTCTTCATGTTTTTCCACTTCACTTCAAACTGAAGTTCTCCACTAGAGGTCTGGGAGTTTGAGGGTTCTGCTCAGTATCTTAGATGTTCCTCGGACTGTGCTCTTCTGGACAGAGATCTCAGATGTTGTTTCTGGGATCTGTTGGAGCCAGTCTTCCTGTATCGGGGTCACAGCACCAAGTGCTCCAATGACCACTTGGGTCTGCTGATGCTTTGACTCCAGAACTTTTGTATTTCCTCTTTCAGCCCTTTGTGCTTCTCCAACTTCTCATGCTGCTTCTTTCTGATGTTGCAGTCACTTGGGATTTCTCCATCTGTCACCACTGCCTTCTGTAGCTTGTCAACAATGTCCACTTGGTTAACCACCTGTTTGCCTGCATCTGGAAGTCCCACAGTATCTTAACCGTACCATTCTCCAACACCCTTAGTTGCTTCTCCCACTTTGACTGTGGGACCTCCAGTCCAGTCCATACCCGGCACAGATGCTCCTGTACATTATTCCAGCCACTTGGTTATGGTGTTCCACGTAAGAAAGGGTTTTGAGGTTATTTCAATCCAAAAAGTCAATCTGAGTACGTATTGACTGTATTTGCTCGATTGTGTGTTTACTTAATTACTGACCAACTGACATTATTGTTATTTTAAGAGAATTACGACCTCTAATCCAGCTTGTATAAATGGAGGAGATGCACATTTCCTGTGTATACCGGTAAGTATTAGCCTCCAGGCCAACAAAGTTGTGATTAATTGTTGTCCTTTTTAACCGGACAAGAGAGCAAGTGAAGTAGGCAACACCCCCAAACATTTGGAGGCATTTTTAACTTATAGAAGCGATTGCCCACTCTCACTGAGGAGACAACTGCCCTTTATTATCTTTGCATGCAAATCTAAATAGCATCAGTGCAAAGCAAAAAAAAAGAAGAAAATAAATAGGAAAAAATAATAAATTGGAAATAATAAACAGAAGAACATTCTTCAGAGTGATGCTCACACTGATTCACGTCGGAGATAGTTTTAGCCTCATTGGTCCGGCATCACAGCACTGTTTGTTTTACAGGAGGTTTTCCAAACTCTGGGTCGAGACCAGGTCACGGTTACAGCCTTCACTGAGCTGTCCAATCACCTTTTACGAGAATATTCTTCAGATGACACCAGGAGGATCAAAGAGGTCACAGAGACACACAGTGCCGCCTGGAACAGCATCAACTGCAGGTGCGCACAAACTCACCTGCCTGTTGTCAAAACTTCAGTCTGCCACTGTTTTCTAACACGTTTGACATGCTCGTGTTTACAGGGTGAATGATCGTCGCATCCAGCTGGATGGTGAGCTCAAGGGAGTTCAGGTGTCTCTCAGGGAGCTGGAGTCTTTCCTCAGATGGCTCCAGGAGGCAGAGACAACAGTCACCGTCCTGTCTGACGCCTCCCAAAAGGAGAATCTGTCTCAAGACTCCGCCCATATGAAGGAGCTGAGAAAACAACTGGAGGTAGGGCTGGAAAGTGGCAGACGAACCATGTCTGTGTGTGGAATCCACGCACAGGTGCTTACCTATTATCTCAGTGTCATCCTTCATATCCGTCGCTAGCTGAACCAAAGCTGCAGTGTGTGTGTGTGTGTGTGTGTGTGTGTGTGTACGCTGTTAGTTAAAGGTGCGTGGATAAAAGGGCGTTCAAAGGGCTTGTGGCTCATTGATCTCCTTGTCCTGTGCAGCTTAGGTAATCAGTCTGGGTGTGTTTTCTCCTCCTCTGACTCGTTTGTCATTTACTCAGACCTTCCCTTTGGGATCACCTCACACATCTTATATTTTATGTAACAGCATAATTCCACAGTTTTTATTTTTAATTTTTTTTATCCAAGTCTTTCAGCGAACAATAAAAGGAACAAATCTTTAAAATTACCATTTAACCTATTAATTTCAAAATAGCTCAAAGTCTAAATGGAAAATGGCCCTTAATATTTGTATTTATGGTTGCACATATTTTTAGTTGTAGCAAACTTTTATTTTCATAGGCCCATGGCATTGTCCACAACCATCTTTAACATAGTGTGTGCAACAAATCACAGAGTTGTGTTTTAGGCTTCGTCGAAAGCTTGCGATAATGTCCCACCAACAGAGTGTTTCTGAACTGGTTTCCATTCGCTGTCTGTCTTTATCCTCTTTTTGTTTCATCACTGGATGTGGTTGAGACTTGACGGATGGGAGTCAGGAATAGAATCTGGGTTAATGAAGCAGAGACAGATGTTAAACCACAGATGATGAACGTTAACATTTCGAGTCGACTGCTCCGCCACGGTTCAGTGTTTAGTTACTTTAATTACCTTTTTTTTTTTTTTTTTTTTGGCTCTAGGCCTTTATCGTTCTGACTGCTGCTTCCATATTAAACGTACGAGAGGTGGAAAGTAGTCAGGAAGTGACAAATGCGAGGCTTTAACTGAAATTCACAACAACAAAAAAAAAGATGAGGCTGAGAGGCAGAATTACACTCCCTCTGAAGCTGTCATTGTTGATACTCTGATAGCAAGACTCACCAAGTAGTGTCTTGGGAAATATTGGCTTTCTAGCAAAGTTGGATTAAATATGAGTTTAAATGAGATGAGATTAACTGAGCTCAACATATGGAAATAAAGAGGTTTGGATTGAGATTTGTTGTACTTTTTGTGTAGTTTTTCTTGACTTGACTTGGGTGCAAACTTGGAAGTTAGATATATGTCACTTAAAATCCTCAAAGTGTGCTGAAGTTGAGTTCTGAAGCTGCTGTTGGTGTTTGAGCATAGATTGTGCCTCACTTAAATCCTTTTTAAAAAGCCAATTTTTGTTTTGTTGAGTTTCAAATATATTTTTTTTTACAACCGCAGTGCAGGATTTAGGTTCGGTATGTTTGTAATCTCATGGGAACATAAGAGATTATGTGACAGATTTCTGTAGATGTCACCTTGTAATTTGCATCATATTGTAAATTGCTCCAGTTCTTTCCTTTGCAATTACCCTCCACAACCTGGAACATCAATTAAAGTACCAAAATAAATGCATACTCCACCTCATTTTCTTTCATTTCATGGTATGTAATTGTATATTATGTTTGGCTGGCATGTGGATATTGGTGCACAGTAGCTCCATCGTATTCAGGCATCGTGGAAGGTACTGAAATGATAGTTTCCAGCAGAACTGTGCAAAGGTGGCACACAGCTTGGAGAGGTGATTTTTATTGAGCTTGACAATGTGTGTTTAGCTCAGGGTGTTGGTTGACGTGTTTGTGTGTTGAAATAGTGGAAACATACTCTTCATTTTGTTATGATCTAGTTATGCCAGTACCATTTAGTCAGGACCAACAGTACATTTAGTTTTATATGAAGCATTCGAGTCAGTACTCTGGAATGAGTGCAGTAGAATCTCCATTTAAACTGGGTTTAAAAAACAGAGCTCTTTAATTAGCTCTAATTAGTACTGGATGTGTGCAGTCATGTAAGTAAATTACCATTATGTAAGTATTTATTTATGGCTGTTCTGTTTTTATTTTATTTTTTATTTTTTTGTTGCTACTTTTGTGTTTCTTTTCATGTCTCTAAACTAAGGCAGTCACATTCTTTTTGTGGTATTAAAAACACTGCGTCTGTCTGTGAGAGTCAGTTCAAGCAGTCACCATAATTATAGAGACAAGTCTGTGTCAGGCCTGCTCGTCCTCACTTCAGATGAATGGCTCTTGTTTTGCTGTTTGGAGAGCGCTTTTTTCTGTATTTTTTAAAAATAAAATTCAAATAAATTCAGAGAAAGCAAAGGTACTTTGGAAACAGACCTGTGTAAGTGGCATCATGACTCTGCCACTGGCTGGCCCACGAGCATCTCTGCTAGAAATGCACCAATAAGAGTTTTTTTTTTTTTTTAATTGGCTGATTCAGATGTCTGATTGTAACCTGATTTAAACTGATTCCAAGCTTCTTCTTTAAAAAAAAAAAAAAAAAAAAAAAAAAAGAACTATAGCACCAAATCTAGCTGTCACTTGAACACTACTGTACAGCTATCTTTCTACCGTATTTTCTGCCGTAAACGTCGCTCCGCCCAATAATCAGTCAAAATACGTCTAATAAAGAGGAAAAATCCATAAATACGTTGCTTCACTGTATAAGTTGCAACTTTCATGCAACACCGCTGACGCGTTGTGTTTATGCGTCACAGCTGACAACCCAGAAATGTGGGCCGGTGTTGTACCAGAAATTGATGTGCTGCCAAGTGGCGGCCACGAGAGTGTGCACGGGAGGACTTTAACAACGATTTAACAAGATTAACACTTAAAAGCAATTGTTTGTTTGCTCAAAATTATAGCAAAGGTGTGTCTCAGTCTAACTTTGCTTAATAAATATACTTTGACGGTCAAATCAGCTGAATTTAAAAATTAATTCACAAGAAAGAAAAAAAATAAATAAAAAATAAAAAATTTCACTGCTGAGGTGCTACGAAGTGGGGATGCACAGCGGGACCAGCTGCTGCGTTTCTTTAAAATTTAACAAGATAACCACCAAAAACAATTATTTGTTTGCTCGAAATTATAGTAAAGGTGTGCTTCAGTACACTGATGCATGCTCAATAATCCAGGTAGAAAAATCTAAAAAAGCTAAGTCTGGTCCTCTGTGCTTCAGTCTAACTTTTGCTTAATAAATGCACTTTAATTGTCAAATTAGCTGTATTTAAAAAGTATTCGCTACCTCGGTGCTCCGGGATCACGCAGAACGAGGACTCGCTGTGCATTTCTTAGAAATTTAACAAGCTAAGCACCTAAAACAATTATTTTTTGATTGACTTTATAGCAAAGTTGTCTCAGTTGAACTTTTACTTAATAAATGCACTTCAATGGTCAAATTAGCTGCATTTCACCGGGGTGGCACAGCAAAATGAAGCTGATTTGACCGATGCTCCAGGCGAGTTGGACCAAGGTGGCAGGCCATGGCAAGCTGATTGTGTCATTAATAGCCACTTTTACCTATTATATGATACAATGGCATGCCATACTACTTGAATGCCATCTAGTGGCTGAAAATGGTAGTGTTCAATATTTTCAGTCAGAATGAATGAAAACAGTCATATCTCAGCCAAAGATTGGTTTATAAATATGGGGAAAAAAAAATCCATAAATACGTCACTTCAGCGTATAAGTCATAGGGCATGCAAATTATGTAGTTTTGTAGTCTGTTAAGCAGAAAAATAGTTATTTTAAAATAATTATTTGTTTAAAACTTGGCCTAATAGCTTGCTGGTTGCTTGGTCATTTCAGCAGGACTGCATTAGAGAATTAGTTAATTTTCTATCTCCAACCATTATAGCCCCCTGACAAACTACCATCAACTATGATGTGTTCGCTGACTATAAAAAAATAAATAAAAAAAAACGAGTGTCTGTTCAGGTTTAAAATCAGCTGGTTGGTGATTTAGTGCATCCTAATCTATTAATTTACCTGGTTGGTGTAAAGTTTCCGTTGCTTTACTTTCAACACACATATGTTTAGATGTAGCTGTTCCTGGCATGGCTTTAAAGACACAAGAAGCTTTTGATTTATTTATGGCCTCATTCTTTTACCTCCTCTCCTCTCGCTGCACTTTTCTCCCACTTTTCTTCATTTTCAGTTAATCTGACACGACAGAAGAAGCAGCACATGCTCTGTCTTTCTGACACAGATAATAAAGTTTCAAAGTAGGACAAAGTACTTTTTGTGTTTATTTTTTAGATGTTTTTTTTTCTCTGCAATTATAGTCTCTTTTTAATAATATCAGTATTTGTCAACACAGAGACCTGTGAAAATTAATATACACTTGTAGTTTTGAGTTTGTAGGCTTATGGTATAAATTGTAGTTCCTCTCATGGCCACTAGGGGCAGCTTAAACCTACTGCTCATCTTCAGAAACAGCCTGTTATGAAGATTAATTATGTTTCTGTATAATCTGATCATTACCAAAAAAAAAAAAAAAATACTGCAGGACTAATTTTATTTATACCAACTATAAACTTTTTAAATATTAATGCTTAAAATTATTTCTAGTAAGAGCTGAGCTACTTTAAGTGGTGGACGGCGTTATGATCACAAACTAATGGATGTGCATTCTGTTACATTTTTCCAGTTTCATCCTTTTGCTGGTGAACTCTTCCACCAAAAACCTGGTGACAATCAACTAATAGTTTAAAAACAAGTGGCTAATGATGTGGGGACCAGGCTCTTATTTTTAAAATGACCCGTCAGTGCGGGTGATTTAAAAGCCTTCAAACTCCAGAGCCAGTCAGGAGTTTTATGTCTAAGCCTCTGAAGTGTACTAGCTCAGGCTGCCAGCAAAGGAAATGAATGGACCTAATACTTCCAGGAACCACCTGAAATAGCCCCTCCTTCTTTGTAACTGTTGTGCGTCTGCATCTCATTTGTTCTCTCTCCATCTCTCCCCTCCTTCACTTTTATCTCTTTGTCTCATGCATCGATCTGTCTGTCGCCTGGCGTAATGTCATCCTCTCCTCACAGCAGAGACACTGTCCATCTTTTCTGCTGCTGCGTTTCGTCTCTGTCCCTTGTTGTTTCTTGCTTTCTGAATCGGAGACAGTAAAAAAGAAAAAAAGTGAGCTGGGTTTGAACACTCGTTTGGGCGTCCAGTGCGACTCGTGCCTTTACTGGACTCTCTCTCTCCTCTCCTTTCCTCCCAGCTTGTCAGCACTTTTCACTCTTCTCTTCATCTCGCTCTCCTCCTTCACTCTGCGGGGTGCCCGTCACAAGCGATTAGTTTAATTCTCCTCTGGTTCTGTGGTCGAGGTGCGCGCGTGAATGTCCGCGTGGAGGAGAAAGTGAGTGGCTCGTCTTTTGTCCGCTTCGCTTGCATCATCATGTGTGTGTGAGCGCACGTTGAGAGGTGTGTTTCAGGAGAGAGAGAGAGAGACGACGCGATGCCGCTCTGTTCGGCGTGTGCGTTTGTGACGAAGCGTGGGGGCACGCTGAGCTGAGTTGGAGCGTGAGCATGTCATTTTTCTCTTTCTCTCTGAGTTGTGCGTGCATCACATCAGCTTGGCTGGGGTCTGGTCGGCTGCTCGGGGAGAGGGAGAGCAATATGAGCGGGGTAGGGCAGTGCTAGCATGCGAACCAGGAGCAGGCTGCTGCAGACTTGTGGCACTCTTAAGATGATGGCCATGGTCCGGACCTCTCTCCAGAAAGTGGTGGTCTTCTTACACAGGCTCCAGAGGATGGCCATCTCCTCGCCGCGGTACCAGAAACTCTGTAAGGTACGTGGAGAGATCCCACCTGGAGAGCTGTTCATGCTTTTATTTATTTTCTTACAATGTTGGTGAAGTTTTGTTTTAAATGTCCATGATGGAATTAGTTATATTCTAACAGTTCTTGATGTAGTTGACTAGTCAGTTTGTGGTTTTGAGTTTGTTTTTATGCATTTCCTTGACTTTTAGTTTCATTGCTCTTCACAAGTCATGAACTGATCATAAAGTTTTCTGCCTTAGCGTTGTTCCTTTTCTCTTTAGTCTTTTTATTCACAAACAATTGAGCTTTAAGGTGTTTTTTTTTTTTTTGGCTTCTTTTTGCAAATCCTGTACCTTTTGGTTTGTTTGTGAGCGTGCACTGTTTTTGTCTTTTCACTGACTTTAGAAGCATAATTAAATTTTGGTGCGGCTGTCAACAAAAGACCAATGCAAACGAAAACATGTATACATGCAGTATTTTTTTAATTTTTACGTGATATTTGCATTAGTTAAAGGAGAATGCTTCAGTAAAAAATTGATTTTAGTATTGGATCCAATTGCCAATTAAGTGTTTTTATTGAAGTTATTCACTGACTTTGTCAGGGGGGGGATGAATTCGGTCAGCTGAACAAGCTGCAGCTGCACACAGTCATTTTAAAATCCCTTAAATCCCTTACAGACTTTGTTTCTGCCTTTTGTTCAGCTGTATTGATTTCCCCGCAGAGAAAATGACCACTGATGTGCGCACTTCTTTTGTATCCCTGCAGATCATCACTAAACTCTGTTATGTCACACAACACCAACATGCTCTCAGATTAAGAGCACAGTGAGCGAACCAGCTGTTGAGATTTGACTCTGCGCTGGAAATTAAAAGCCCACAAGCTTTAGCTTCAGAGGAGTTTAGCACTACGTTTACGTTTTGAATTTAATCTCTCTTTAGATCTGTTGCTGTGAAGTGCTCCGTATTTTTATTCTCTAATTGTTTGGTGGCCATTTTTTTAACAGATTGTGTTGGTGGGTAAAATTGACCTATAATTCTCTCTTACTGTTTACATTTATTAAAAAAAAAGGTTGAATAAAGGAGAAAATAGAGAGTCGGTACAAATCCTAATCTGCCTGAAAGGCTTAAAGAAAACATTCAAAATCCTAAGCTTTTTTCTTTTGTGTTCTAAAATTGCTTTAATTTCCAGCCTTTTTAACCATTTTTAACAATTGATCCTATCCGTGACTATATGTGCAAATTAAAATCCTAATGAACTTTAGGGTTTCTCCTCTGGCTCCATTCAGCATCCATCGGAGCCCACCCTACCTGTGTCCCTACTGGTGGGAGGCATCAGTCTTTCTGCACCCAATTACCCTCCCTTAGGTTGCATCAGTCACTCCAGCTTTGTTTGGCCTTCACCAGGGGAGAGCATGAGTAATGCCAGGATGGTCTTACCTCCCTGGGTGCCTTCACTGGCTGCCAGACTGGAACAGTAACTCACTGATGATGAATTTGTGGATTTGCACTGAGACTCATCTTCTTGGGTTTGGCCAATTTTTCTGTTTTAGACCAGAGTTGCTGAAATAATGGCCTGTCACAATAAATCAATTAATCACATAAGTTAAAATTATCTACCTCATTTTCATTTATCGGCTTTATCGTTTCTTCTTGTCTCTCTTTCTACTGAAGACATTGGATGACAAAATGCTCA
>JARVGV010000192.1:20278027-20292080 GCA_031762435.1 Hypsolebias longignatus | reverse complement strand
CCTTTAGGTGGTGTCTCTCGGCACACCCACTTTGCAGTTTTTGAATCTCGTCTCGGGGCGGAGCTACTGTTTCACCGGGGGTTTAGTTCCTCTTTAAGTTTTAAAACTGATTCGCAATCTTTGACAAATACCATTACTGTATTTATTTATTTTTTATGCACACAAATTCTTAAAATGTCTCCATTCAGACACATACATGATGGACAATGACATGAGATTCATTCAGTCTCGGATTTTTCTTTATCGTTCCCAGTCATTTCTCTTAAATTGGCAGCATTTGCTGCTGTTTTTTTATGGGTAACTGGAAGAAGAAACAAACCGGGGACCAGCGAGAGCAGGAAAAAACTGCTAACTGTAACAAAGTGACTACCGCAGCACGATGGACCAAATTGATTTTCAGAAACCTTTCAAGGCAGTCACAGAGGAAGGAAAACTATGAGAACACAGTAACGCACACGCTGCGTATTTTGACAAATCCACAGAGTGATGACAAGAGACATGGGCTCTTTAGGCGGTTTGTTCAGTTTTTCCTCAGTCAGCAGTTCCACGTTGTCCAAAGTTCAACAAGAAGGCGCAAACCAACTTCTCAGTGCTGTAGTATCGTTTAAACAAGCACCTCCGTGCCCCTCTGAGCAGGTTACATATATTTCGTAAATATTGTCATTTTTCTTTTGGTGCCATGTTTGAATGCATCATTCTAACTTCGTCTGAATTGGGATTAGTTTATTCTAGAATTCTCTATAAATAAATGGGTATGGTATTGAGATCCTGGAAATGGCCGAAACCGCGACTCATGACAGCAGAAGGACTGGGATCATCCCCCGGCACCTGCAGCCGGCTGTCCACAATGACGAGGAGCTCGGCAGGTTGCTGGAAGGAGTTCAGCCTGGCATTTGGGCGGTCCTGCAGCCCAGAGGAACCGAGAGGCCAGCCGAGTCTGAGTGGACGAATCGGACGCCATCTTCGACCAGTTTCTTCGGATCCATCGTGGAAAGGACCTTTACAAGAGATCCATCCTGCCTACAGCCATCAGTATCTATAACATCTCTTAATGAAACGAGGACGTTACAGCAACATTTAATTTCCCTTTGGGATTAATAAAATATTTTTGAATTTGAATTCTATGAACAAGGCAAATTGTTTTAAACCGTTTCTTGTGGTTGTGAACTTCGAGTACCGTAGATATTTAGCTCACTGTGTGAAAATGAGCCGTGAACATACAGGAGTTCTGTTTGTCACTCATTCATACGGCAACATCTATAACATCTGCTATGCAAGCTGCTTCTTCCAGGTTGAGGTGGAAACTGTCACAGAATATATTTCAGATGAATCTGAGCAAAAGCAACTCGGTCCTACTAAGATTTTATAGTTTGCGTGCTGACTCTGCATTAGAGCAAAAAGTTTTCTAAAAATTCACCTTTTTCTTCCTGGCTCAACGTATTTTTCTTCCACACCCTGAAAACTTATTGCATACACTCAAATGGCTGCTAATCTGCAGTAAACAAAACCACCATGTTTTGTATTTGTGTCAGAATTTCACAGCTTTAAAGAAACACTCGCCTGTTCCCTCCAAATGTTACTGACCGCTGAATCAACACGTTCAAAAATAGCAGCAATTATCACATATTGAAAACTAGAGACTTTAGACTTGTTAAAATTCATGAGCTAACCTTAAAATCTCATTTTCACATATTAAAATTCTCACATGTACTATATTGCTCATAAGTGAAGAAAATCAATTTCTTGTTGAATCAAGCATTAAGACACATAACCCAACTTTGTTAAAAAAAAAAAAAAAAGATAAATTGGGACTTTAGGTGCTTTATAAAATTATGAAACAAATGCACAAAGATACCAGTTACACATATGAAATTTTAGCAATACCAAGGTGATTCTTAAAGGTTTATTAGCTGAAAACATTTGACAAATACACCACAAACTGCACCGATTTGTGCATTTTGTATCTTGGATAGCGCCCTCGGTGTCAACATCGTAATTTATGCATCAAACTTGTATTTTTGGATTTTCCTGTAGATTCAACTAAAGAAATGTAAATCAGTTGTGTTTATGAGATGCTGCTCATAACAAAGTGCCTAAAACCTCCATTTAAATTAATTTTTAACTGCGTTATTTTATACTCCACACATGCTCATGCTTTAAATTTCAGAGCATTTTTGTGCCTTGATTTGATGACCAGCTTTAACTAGCATAAAAGCAGTAAAAATATAAATTTGAAATGTTTTAGTGATTCGTAATGAGAAATTAAGTGGAAAAAGTAGCCAGTGTTTAAGAAAAATGAAGAAACTTTGATCAAAACCACTTTTAAAAATTACCATAATATATGTCTGCTTGGTGCAAAATCTACAGAAATGAGGGATAACTGGAGACTTTTGCACAGAATTTTTATTTCCTTGTTTTTGACTGTTTTGCATAATTTACCCTCTTTTCTGAAGCTGAGTTTAGATAATGTCGCAGTCATGTGATTTATATAAACGGTACCTTCAGCTCAGTGATCAGATTCCAATCTTCCTCATTGTCGAGTGCAGCTGCTCAGCGACTGAACAGATTATTTTCCCCCTTCTCCTCTTCCTCCCATCTGTTGTGTTTTCTGTCTCAGACCCACCAAGTGATTTTTGATCCTAAAATGAAATTTTTATGATACTTTTACTTCCCCTCCCTCCTTCCTTCCACTTTTCTTCCAGTCCCGTCACCCTCATCAGCATGTGTCCGGAGGAGTACGAGTGAGTATCAACACCAGCAGCAACTACACCTCGTCTCCAGAGGGGAATGTATTCAGTTGACACCTCACCCATCTCACCCCCCCACCCCCCTTACCAACTAGATCACAGCCGCAATGCATGTTGCCTGACTGCCTGCATGTCTGCCTGATCCACTGGTTGAACGTGCGGTCACCTTCTTATTAACTAGTCCCAGTTGGCCCGTCCAAAACCATCCAGCTGCTTTGTAGCTCATCTCACCCCCATGTTTCTCTCTTTAGGATCAGCTTATTTGTTTCTCGGTGACGCTCCGAGGGGCTGTAGGTGGTGTCTGAACGATTGCATGAGCGTCTGTGTTTTTTAATGACACCAAATCTCATTCATCTCCATTACCCCATTCATTTCCAGGCTGTCCCAGACACCTCAGACCTCTCATGATGACACCCACTCCAGGATAGAGCAGTATGCCAGCAGGTACGCACTGCAGTCTCCTGCCGCCATCTCCTCAGCTCTGATGGCATGAACACATATGACGGCATGACTACCCTGTTTGTGAAAAGTCTGAAAACAAGAAACCAAACTCCAAAAAGGCTTAAAGTTAGAAATGAAACAGTCAAAACAGTTAATTGTTAGTGCAGTCTACTTTACTCAACAAAAAAAAAGGTTCCTAATGATTTCCTGATGCATGCTCAATAATCTGATAATCTCACATCTCAGTAATTTGAGAGAGGAGTTAAGGAAGCCATTTTTGTGAAGAGAACCCATCCATCATTAAACAGGGCAGAGACCTCCGTGTCCAACTGTCCTCCTCTTACAATGCTGTTATTGCTAGTATCACTCAGCCCTCTATGAATAGCAAACAACCATCAGGGTGGTTGTTAGGCTGAAGGTCCTCCTTTTACATGTGAACAACTAATTTTGGCTGTCACCAGCAAAAGATCCACTATGAGAAGGTGCTGCTTATAAGACTGAGTTTACTGCAGCTCTTCTGACTGACAAAGTATTTTGGATAAAAGATGAAACGTTTCAACTAGAAGAATTTATCCAGAGGACCCGACTTAACTTTTTTTGGTTCCTAATGATAAAGCAGATCATCTGTGTATTGACATTCAAAAAAAATAATAAGCTACCGGTAAGTGATATATATTTTACTAAGCTTTGAGTAATTTTGCTTAAAATACAAAAAAAAAAAAAAGTTGCTTCTAATCACTTTAATGTCTTTTAGAAATAGATCACCTTTTGTTCGTTTAGAGAAATGTTGGTAACAAGTGGTCAAATCTTTTCATACATTTGTACAAACGACTCTTAGTGTTGTAATAACAGCAAAACAAAATTCTCATCAGCATCATCATTGGAGGAAAAACTGTTTTTCTCTCGCTTGCAGCCAATTAAAAAAAAAAAAATGAAGCATTTGAAAAAATTCTGGTTGCATTCCAACTTTGTAATTTAAATACATCATTATATATATATATTTTTTATGTTCTGGACTGGATATTACAAAAGATAGATCAAATATTCAAATGTTAGTGTAGATTAATAATGGGGAAAAATTCAACTAGGTGATGCAAAACTTGTTCAGATGATTTGGAAGGTTTGCATTCTTGTAATTATTTCTAATAGATCAAGACTGAAGTTCCTGTTTTAGTGAGTTTGTGTTCTTCAAGCCTCCGTTTCCCGTTCTTAAATCACAGAGGTGACAACGAGCACCTCATCTCCTTCAGGGTTAACTTGTGCTTTTTTGTGTCCTTCTCTATAAACTGTAGCGGTTTCTCATCAGTAAATCTTAAAAGATGAGCCGTTCTATACGTCTATAGCTCATCTTGTTGAATTCTAACCTGTGTGGGTCATTTCTTTTTAATTCCTAGTTTGAGTTTTAGGAAGTCATTTTGGCCGATTGGGCATCTCAATCCATAAATCTTCTGCAAATTAAATTTTAAATATTTATAAGAAGCAGACTAAAGTGTGAATAAATGTGTATCTGATATTTTCAGTAACATTTATCCACATATTATAAATAAACGTGGTTACACTGTGCAAATGACGTGCCATGAGCAACTTTTAGACCATCAGCAGGCATAAACAGGCCTTTGGAAGATCGGCTCATTATTTCCTGTTTGCATACACTAAACGTCAGATGACTGTCAGAGTCCTCTCTGAAGCCGGTCGCCCCTTCGGCTGATGACGTTCCGCATTTTCGGCTGTGATCACAGTCGCAGCAGATCGGTCTGATAAGCGCTTTCAGCTGCCCGCTTCAAAAGAGCTCGCCATGTCTACCATCACATCTGTGTTTGCAGCATGCGAGCTGCAGAAGTCACAAACAACACCGCTCAACTGCTCTGCTGCACTGACATTAATGCCCTGTAATGTCTGAGACATTTATATTTAGGCGAGTCAGAAACTTTTCATCAGTCGTTTCTTTCCCCGTGGATAAACGTCCAATCAAATCTTTTAATCTTAAAAGCGAACAAAAAGTATCTGCGTCAAACTCTTAACTTTGTGCGCAGAGCTTTAATCATAACGGTTCATGTGATGCATCGCCGTTTTATCTGGCCCGTAATTTCTAATTGGTCACGCACCATTAACCTTCGCTTAGTGTCTCCGTCTTCAGTGTGTCATTAACAAAGACACATGCAAGCTGAGGGAATAACAAGTTAAATGACATTACACCGCAGCTCACACTTACCGCAGCGTTTTGAGAATTGTAACTTCTCCCTCCAGTTACATTTGGTCAGAGCTCAATTTCATAATTAATTATACATTTCTTAATCTGTTGGACAGTCCTGCTCTTTCTGTACTGCAGGGTTTAGCTGACATGCTCTGGGAAACAGCTCAGCTACGTAGTTAACACATCTCCACATACTCGTCCACACTCTCAGGTGTTTGTGAGTGGATATATTAAACCTAGACTGCACCAACTTAGAGTACCGGTAATATTTTTTCTTCTAACTGCTGTGGTTGGTTGTCATTTGACGGGCCTGCAGACTTAATTCCATGTTTTAATTTTAATTGGCGCCCTACCTTCATGTTGATGTCCTCATTGTGTTGTGCATTTTAATGAGGCCTTCAAGTGTCTGGCTTTAACCCGTTCTTTTATTTCTCAGGTTGGCTCAGATGGAGCGTTCCAACGGATCTCTGCCCACTGACAGCAGCTCAGCCACAGGAAGCATGTGAGTAATTTTCCACAGATTTTATCACTGCTCTTTGTTATTTAATCAGACTCTTTCTAGAGCTGTATGTTGGATCTGCTCTCAAAATCAAATCCGAGCTGATGCACAATGTTTCAACGATATTGAAGCCACTACACACACTTTACTTGGATTAAAGAGAACTAATGGCGAACATTGCCCTCCAGATAAGTGTAATATTAAAACACTATGGGATTTTTCTGTCAGGTCAATTTACTTTTTTATGGTTTATGCCAGTAGTGGTTGTTTCTTTCAAAATGGTTGTGTTTTACCACTGTGTACAGCTTTGACACAGTGTTTGGACTAAAACAGATTTGTATAAGCAAAATATCATGTATTTAAATGGTTTTGATGCTCTGAGTGCAGTGTTTTTCATAGTTATGTGCACTTTGGAAATTCCACAAGACTTAGACAATTTTCTGAACAAAAATAAATAAATGCTTGTCGTGTCAAGTTAGGTCAACTTGAGATGTGACATGCTTTACATATTCCATGTCTTGAGTGATTTGATGCAATAATTTGAGATTTTCTATATTTCACCAATATTTCCCCATCAAAATATATACTGGTATTTTTTTTTCTTTATTGTAACTCTTTAACATTGTCCATTTCTTCAACCCTTAGATGAAATCAGACTTCCTGAACTAAACCTAACACAGCATATCTTTACATCCTAAAGAATCTTGTATCTAAAATTAAGGCTTGTCTTAAATTTGTCTTAATTTCATTGTCTTAAAATGTAATGACTGAAATTATTTTAAAAATGAGTCCGTTGGTTTTAAGTAAAAATGTCAAAGTTCTTAAAATGTGTCAGGTCAGGAGGGATTAAAGCTCTCTGTCATCACAATGGCTTTTTGTCATCTTTAAAAATGAGGAAAGGGATTTTTTTTTTTTTTTAATTATTCATCCTGTGAGACTTTTCTGTCAGTCAAAAGTTTTACATTGAGTCACATGCAGACTTCTTCCTTGCTTTCTGAACATTCGTTTTCTTTTATAGTCTGTGGCTCAAACCAACTGTGACTCGAGGCGAATGAGGCTACTTTCTACTAGGGACTGAAATGGATGCTTGCTAGCTAGCTAATGTGTGACTAAATCATGTGCTGGTGCAAATGTATGAACAGTTGGCTGGACGTCTTTTTGTTTGAAGGCTAAACTGGAGATTAAGACACAATTGAGCTTCATTCCATGAATGTGTTCAGTAGATGTCTGTTTCTGTTGGATGTTTCCAACCAAATAGCTGCACTTGTTCATACCACTATTGAACCAGAGAGCAATGAATATCACTTTATGTTCAATAAACAGACAAAAGATATGGGGGTGGTGGGGGGATGTTGGCTTAAAGTTGACTAAAACCCGTAGTTACCCTGTTTCACTTGTGGTTAAATTTTTCATCTGCAAATTTCTTAACTTCTCTATTTTTTTTTTTAACTTATAATGGTGCTAAAATTAAAATCAAGTCTTTGTAAGCCTATGTTTATTAATAATTGGCACAATTATGCTTATCCTCACATACAGTACAGACAAGAAAATAATCTGTTTGCTTACTTAATTGACTTTTTTTTCAATTCATGTCAGAGTTAAAGCTAGACATAAATCTGTAAATAAAACGCCATTCATCTGACTTTATTTTCTCTTTTTGATTCAGATATTTTTAGCTCATCTCACACATCAGTTTTATAGTGTTACTTTGTTACTTACACATTATTTTATTAATAACTAAACTTTTTCACACGTGACTCATCTTCTCCTCCACAGTTGATTTTATTTTATTAAACTTACAGACACACTTTCAGAGCCATTCACTGTGACTAAGGTTGGCTTGTTATTGGAGGGCTTTCCTGTCCAAACAGGCCAAACGCTGAGGTGGCAGAGCTGTGAGGTGCAGGGAGAGGGAGAACAGGCTGAGTGGGTTGACCACCAGCTAATCCTTAGGCCCACTGCAGAGGACGTGAAGCAGGAAACAGGATGTAGGTTATAAACAAAAACCTCTCTAATCTCACCTGGCTGACACGGCTGCATGTCCCATGTACATGAGTTTACATGTCTTCATGCAGTGGCATGCTTAAGATCCAACAAAAGAGCCTCTTTTTTTTTCGTATTTTGCAGCACAAAGTAAACTTAACCTTGTTTTTTCTGAGGAGATATGTTATGTGGTTCACCAGTGAACTCAGTCCACATTCACTGATAAAGTGTTTAAACTTGAAGAACTTCCAATAGACATGGTTTGAGTTAAAGGAGTCAACTCAAAGTTCTCCACAACTGATCAACACGGTCAAACACATAAATGGCTGTAACTCAGTCAATTTTGCCTTTATTGAGTTAAAAATGTGTCTGATAGTTGCTGAGAGTCAACACAAACACATACTTTGAGCACCAACAGATCAGGCAAGAATTTTATTTTAAACTTTGACATTAGCTGTTGGACCAACACTATCTGTTAGCAAAAGGAATTCACAAACTACTTAACAGATTTTAATAAAACTAATAACTTAATAAAAAGTGAATGCAAAAAATGCCTTTAACTCAGTCATCTTTCTGTTTCTCATGTCTATAATAAGCCTGTTCTTGTTGTTGCAAACACTTTACATCATATCAAACCTTTCCTTGTCCATTTCCCACCATCTCATGAAAATAAAGGCCATGAAAATGATTTATTCTTTTAAGAAATTCATTGTAATTTTTACTGCTCAGCAGCTTCTCAAATGTTAGTCTCTGTCAGGTATTTTTCTTATGTAGTATATTTTTTTAATAATTATGGTAATTATATAAATCTTTTTTTGATGTTGTTTTGAAGTGAAGTTGTGAAATAACATTTGCAGAAATGCTTTATCTGAGATTCTGATGCATAACCCCTCAGTCATTATTTATTGTTAAAATCATTTTAATAATTGCAAGTTAGTCTGTGCAGCTCCTTAACATTTATTTTGTTAAGGAATTTATGAAGAAATTGAAGAGAAATACCTTGTATACCTGGATTATTAAGCATGGACTTTGTTGGTTGAAGAGAAACAACTTTTTTCTGTTTTTATTGTATCAGACATTTGAGACAACAAGATGCATCTTATTTGAACAAGTATATAACTGCATTTGTTATAGAAATACTTTAAATAATTAATTTTATTAATCAATAAATAGTCGTAAATCAGTTGATCTGGTCTGGAGCAAATGCATGTCTTTATTTAATCTTAACACCTCAATGATACAACTGAAGGACTTTAACATCAAAGCTGTCCATTAGGTGAATCTTGGCAGTCTATTTTCCAAACAAAAGCTATGCAAAGTTATAAAATTATTAGTTTTCCAACATTATCAGAGTTCAGGCTGAAACTTAGCGTTTAACACAGATTACAGCCAACAGTTTGAGATGTGTTCAAAAAAAGTTACCAGCAGACCATCATAAGCTGCATTACCAGGATAAGTGACCCAAAGAGTAACCTGCTGAGAGTCATGTGAGCCATCCCCACCACCCCCTCAGCACTATGCAACCCCGGGGTAAGAATAACGACTGCACAGCGTTTATTTCTGTGCTCTGACACTCCTGTGTAACATTCTGCACTGGCCTCGAGTAGTACATCCTCAGGCTGATGCTTCTTCAGAGCAGAAACATAATGCAAAGCACATCTGAAGACACGTGAGCGTTTTGGACACCAGTGAAGTGGACTCAAGAAATGTTTTCTTCTCATTAGATGCATTTTTTTCCTCCCTTGTTGATGTGTCCAGAGAGCAGAAGACAGATGGAAGGAAAAGACAAATGAACAGATGACTTGTCTGATAACGGATGAAAAGGAAATTTGAGGATTAAACTAAACATGCTCACAATTTTAGATGAAAATGGATAAACGGCTGCAGAGAACCAGAACAAAGTGGGAGTGGTGGTTTTGGCCAAGAGCCTGTGCAGCTGCTCTTAGACAAGACCCTTCAGTGGCACAGATCAGGAAAATATTACACAGTGATACCAAACACTTTTCCTCTTCCACACCGTAGAGACTTTTGGGTTTTGACAGTCTCTTTCTGTTCTGCGATCAGGAAGGAGCTTTAAAATACTTACTGAAATCAGTTTAAAAGGATAAACTTTGTTGGAGGGTAATTATACAATTATATGACAGTTGTTAAAACGGTGATGAAGAGTTGAAGACAACTTCCATCCATGACTTTTAGCCGCTTCTTCCTTTCTGCTTCATGGGGGTCACTGGCTCCCATATCCAACAGTCACTGTGCGAGAGGCGGGGGACACCCTGGACAGGTCTCTAGTCCATCACATGGACACATAGACAAACAACCATTCTCTATCTCACTCAACTCTTGGAACAATCACTTTGTTACTTTTTTCTTGTGTGCCAAATACATCCAACAGGGCGATCGTATGAAAACTAACTTGAAAAAGATTTTGCGCTTGAAGAATTCAGCTACTTTTTGACCATGAACAACTTTGAGTTATCAGTGGTTGTGAAATTCACTTCAAAAGTCTTGAGACAGCAAAGTTTGTTGCCCATAAGGATCAGGAAATAACAAGAACAACAGATACTCTAAATAAAACTGATTTGGGATTTGCCTTTTTTTGCTTGAACGTAATACAGTATATTTTAAAACTAGTGAAATTGGAATTCCTGCTAAAATGTGTTGAATGACTGCTGAAGTTTGCTGAAAAAGCTGAAACTGACTTGTTTAAGCTAAGCAGAAAACCCAGAACCCTAGCTATATTATAAGGCAAAAAACACTAGAAAGCTAAATGGTATCTAACATATAAAAGTAGCAAAACACTAGCTAAAGCATAATTGTAGCAAACAATAGCTAAAAGTATAACTAGGCTAGCTAAACATACCAGAATGCTAGGTTAAAATAGCAGAATGATTGCGAAAAGTTACAGTACTGTAACTAAAATTACTAAAATGCTAGCTAAAAGTTAAAACTAAAACGTTAGCTAAAAACTGAACATTACAAATAAAATACTAGCTTAAAGTTTAACATAAAGCATTAGCTAAAAGCTAAAAGTTAAAAGTAAAGTGTTAGCTAAAAGCTGAAAGTCACAAATAAAACACTAGCTAAAAGTTGAAAGTAACAAATGAAACACTTGCTAAGCTAAAAGCTGAAAGTAACAAATAAAATGCTAGCTAAAAGTTAAATATAAAACACGAGCTAATAGTTAAAAATAAAAAAAAACTAGCTACAAGCTGAACGTAACTAATAAAACACCAGCTAAAAGTTAAATATAAAACACTAGCTAAAAGCATAAAGATACAAATAAAACACTAGCTAAAAGTAAAAAAAAAAAATGGCTAAAAGCTGAAAGTTTCAAAAAATGTACAAAGTACTAGCTACAAGTTAAATATAAAACACTAGCTAAAAGTTAAAAGATAAATATACAACACTAGCTAAAAGTTAAAAAAAAAAAAACTAGCTAAAAGCTGAAAGTTTCAAATAATACACTAGCTAAAAGCTGAAAGCCAGCAGCACGGCTGCTTATTTAGCTTGTTGCCCATTAGTAATAAATTCCTGGTTTCAATCCTTGTTTTGGACCTGGGGTCTGTGTGGAGGTTACATGTTGTCATGTTTTCATGTGTCCTTTCCAAGTACAGTACTCCAGTTTCCTCCCACCATCCAAAATCCTACATGTTAGGTTGCCTTCAACGACCTCCTTTGTGAAAGAGATCTGTGATCTCAATGGAATTGCCTGATTAAATAAAGGTTAAATGTTTTTTTTAAGTATCATAACACCATCCATCTGGAATACCACCAATACCTCTGGAACTTGACCACTGTCTGTGGTCGAGTTCCAGAGGTATTTGATCCAAGAGACAAATCTGAACATCCCTCTCCCTAGCGTCACTTTCAAGCTCATCCTGGGTCACTAACAAAACACTAGCTACTAGTAAAAGCCAGAAGTAGCAGAACAGTAGCTAAAATCTAAATGTAACAAAAGATTTGCAAAAAATTAAAACTTTAAAAGTTCTAATCAAAAGTAGCAAAAGGCTATCTGAAAGCTTAAAGTTTCATAAGATAACAAAAATAGAAGAAGAAAAAATGCAGTAGAATACTGTATTCCGAAGAGGACAGATTAAATTGAAAAGATTATGTATATCTTTAGGAAAATATTTGTAAATGTTAAATATTTTGAAAAGTATAAAAGTTCTAAAAGCTAAAGTCACATCATTCATCTGGGGTGATGAACTGAACTGAATGAGCTGAACGTTTTGATAGCTTAGTAGCAAAAAAAAAATCACACAAAGTGCCGGTAGATTGCACAAATGTACAGAGAATAAATAACAGGAAAACAATAACTTTGAAAACTGATTCATCATTTTGCACAACTACTATTTCAGTTGTACAA
Source organism: Hypsolebias longignatus (assembly GCA_031762435.1). Taxonomy (NCBI): domain Eukaryota; kingdom Metazoa; phylum Chordata; class Actinopteri; order Cyprinodontiformes; family Rivulidae; genus Hypsolebias; species Hypsolebias longignatus. The sequence continues at coordinate 20,279,850 of JARVGV010000192.1, read as the reverse complement.
AATGTAGCAAACAGGTCCTAACTTGACATTTTTTGGTGCTGAGAAATTGTAGCTGAGTGATATTTGTTATACATGTATTGATATTTATTTGAAGCAGAGTAAAAAACAAAAGCCTTTCTTATCTGTGAACACATTTTCTAAAAACTTAATAAAACAGCCTGTACTCTACACCCTGATGACATAATGTGCTGCTGATAAACAAGCTTCAGATTCTTTACAGGACATAGCACACAAGTTAAAAAAATATTGCACAATGTCACGTTGCACTGTGTTCGTCAGACAGAGGGACACCTCCAGCTTTGCTCGACAGCTCCATTACTTTTGACAAGGTGCTGTAAAACAATCAGTCCTGCTAAGTGGAATTAATGAGCCTCACGTTCAGGGGTCTCATGAAATTAGCTGATTGTTACCGACTGTGCAGCTCAGCAGGAAGTCCTCATGGCAGCAAGGCCTCTCACATTCACACAAGCAGCCACACTGAAGGCCACGTCCTGGGGGAAACGGTGTTGTGTTTGACCCCCTCGGCTGGAGGAACAACAGAGGATTATTTGAGCAGCTACGGTGACATGTCTGTTAGCATGTTAGTGGGAAACAGTACCCCTCCTAGACCCCAGGAAACCCCTGCTTGTTTAACTCTACGTGTGTGTGTGTGTTCTCTGTCAACATGCATTGTAAGCCTGCAGGCCATTGTACGGATTGTGTGTGTTTGTCTCATAAAGGCTTTTGAGTTAGTTTGACAAAAACATGATTTATATGTCTTTACCTTAACAAAGAAAAGAAAACTGGACAGTAATTAAAGACTTCTATGCAGGAATGTGATTCACCTGCTGCCTTTCAAGCTCGTTTATGCTGAGAATGAATGGACAGAGTCATTCAGGTCCCTCTTGTAAATGAGTCCTCGAGGCTCAATGAGATTAACCTGTCTTAACTAAAGGTTGAATGAATTTTTGGTAAACCTTGTAAATTAAGTTATGCACTTTCTTTTATGATATTGTGAGATGTCACAAAATGTAATGCTGCTCAGAGTTTTAACCTTTATTTAATCAGGTAAATACACTGAGATCACAGATCTTTTTGCAAGAGAGGCCAGAGTCTGAAGGCACCATGCATGTTTTTGGATGGTGGGAGGAAACCAGACTATCTGGAGAAAGACCACCCAAACATGAGGAGAAAATTCAAACCCCACACAGAAAGACCCCTTGTTCAAAGTGGGGATTGGACACAGGACCGTCTTGCTGTGAGGCATCAGTTCTAACCACTAAGACACCATGTTGCCTAGAGCAGGGCTATTCAACTGGTGGCCTGAGGGCCAAATCAGACCCACAGATGAGTATGTTCGGCCCACCAATGGGTTCATTTTTAAATAAAACTGGATTTTAAACCATAAAACAAACTTACTAAATGCCAATTGCTGGATGTCCGCCCCCTAAGCTCTTGGCTTTCAGTAACTGTGGCCCTCTGAACAATTTATTTGAATAATCCTGGCCTAGAGTATGTGTTGTAAATGATTCAGTAACTCATTATCTTTAAAACTGATGGAGTTATAGACGTTTTTGTGCCAAATAATACTGGTTAGCCATCTTACTTTGGGTTAATTTCAAAAATTATTCAGTTGCAGATGCACATCCAATTATTATTTTCAAAGCATTTCATTAAAGTCTGTCCAGCGGTTCATGAGGTTTTCTGCTAACATTTTATTTTATTTTATTTTTATTTTATTTATTTATTCATTTCAAATTTAAAAAAACACAAAAGTAACAAATTACAAAGTATACAGAGAAAAAAAAATTTAAAATGAAAGGAAGCAGAAGAAGAATAAAAAT
>JARVGV010000192.1:20260697-20270911 GCA_031762435.1 Hypsolebias longignatus | reverse complement strand
TATCTATCTATCTATCTATCTATCTATCTATCTATCTATCTATCTATCTATCTATCTATCTATCTATCTATCTATGTGTGTATATAGATATATATAGATATAGATAAACAGCACCTTTTATATCAGTGAATTATTTTGATGGACAAGTCGATGTCAGATATGTAACTTTATCACCAATATCGGCCGATACCATGCCGATAATATTGTGCATCCTTACTAGTGTCCTTTGAAATCAGTAATTAATGTATGGAAGGTACAGTTAAACAATTGTTCATGAAGATGTCTTTAAAAGGCCGGGAAAACAGCTGGAGCACCGTTCAAACACGTAGAGCTACAACACTGCCAAAGTTTTTCAACCAAACTTTATTTCAACTTGTCAAACTTGCTGTCAGAAGAGTTCCTTTTAACGGATGAATGTATCATTTGAAAAGTCAGCCATCTTTTTTCCCTTTAAGTGTGGTTGTCAAGTGTTGGTGTCGACGGCGAGCTGTGCTTCAGAATGGAGCTGACAGCTGGGCTTCACTAGGACCTGCCTTTATCATTTAGACGACACATGAAAGACGTCCAGCTGAACGCTTGTACCGCAGCGTGTCAGCAGCCGTTTTTCCCTCTTTCCTTCCACATCTTTTCATCTGTCTGCCAACCTCTGTCTCTGCCCTGCTCCCAACGTCTCAGAGTTCTCACTTGTTTCTGTGAGCCAACAGCACAGACTGACATCTGTGTCCCACTAGGGAACATGTAGAGTTTGGTGTAGCAGTCAAGCCATAGTTAAACATCTTAAACATCAAATTAGTTCAACTTACCGGTAGTTATTAGTTCAATTAAATTCAAATTAATCAGCTTCATTTTGCCGCACTGCCCCGGCGAAATGCGGCTAATTTAACCATTGAAGTGCATTCATGAAGTAAAACTTCAACGGAGACACACTTTTTCTATAATGTCGAGCAAACAAATAATTGTTTTTAAGTGGTTATCTTGTTAAATTTCAAAGAAATGCACAGCGAGTCCTACCAAGCACACACTTACTTCCGCATATCGGCTTTTGAAATACCGGGTACAGCTGATTTGACCGTCAAAGTGCATTTATTGAGAAAAAGTTAGACTGAAACACATATTTCTATAATTTCAAGCAAACAAATAATTGTTTTTAAGTGTTAATCTTGTTAAATTCTTGTTAAAGTCCTCTAGTGCACGCGGCCACCATTTGGCAGCCAGTCGATTTTTGGCAGAACACCGGCCCACATTTCCCGGTTGTAAGCTGTGATGCATAATAGATGCGATTTATATGGCGAAGCAATGTAGTTATGGATTTTTCCACTTTATTAGACATATTTGGACTGATGCGACTTATACAGCGGTGTGACGTGTATGGCAGAAAATATGGTTGTCTTCAGCACGACTGTATATTTTGTCCAAGCTGGAGGCCCTGTGCTAATGGTCGTGGTTCACCACTGTAAAATCTAAATGTATTAAAGTAGAATGTTCTGCCTGTGCCTCATAATATTAGACATAAAACTGAAATGAAAACAACATTGATATCATTTACACATTGTGTGTGTTATCTTCAGGTGATAATCAGTTCTGAAATTGTGATTAAAATTTGAGCCGCAATTTTTGTCATTTTCTAAGTTTCCTAATGTTTCACAGAAAGCCACATTGTGAAAATGTGTGTATGAATATTTTTGCCAGCCTCACATTGGGTCTTGTAGTCAGAAAAGTGCATCAAAAGGAGGAACAGCACTCCTTTTGGAAAATGCAGGTCAATAACTTCTGAAGAAAATAAGGATTTTTAAAAAAAAAGTTGTTCAGTTTATTGATTGTTGTTTTGTAGAATAGAAAAGGAAAACAATGAGTGGGATTTAGAAATTAGCTAAATATGCCATGAAGGTAAAACTTAATGAAAATAGTCTTTAAAAAAAAAGTCATGTAATTCAAAAACTATGAGGGGTAGTTTATAAAACATTGTTCATGTAGATAGCTATGAAATCCTTGATAATTAAGTTATTTTAAAAGTTAAAAACACTACACTGATATTTATTTTCACTGTCAGCTGGCCACAATGAAAATGGTCAACTTGTCTGTCTAAGTACAGATTTTGAGAAAAAGCTCTATTTGTCCCTTCACCAATCTGTGCCTCCTTTTTGTACCCAACTTTTGACATGTTGTACCAGTTGAATCTAAAATTATTACCACTTCAAACTCATGCATGCAAAGGGCCGAGCTGTGTTTTATTTCAAACTTAACATTTATATATGTTTTAAATGTGCTGGTTCAAAAACACACACAAAAAAAAGCAGCATTAGTGTTCACCAGGGACTGTAAAACAATATTGATTTATTCTAATTTCCTAAAAAAAAAAAAAAAAAGTTTAAATAGACAAGAAGAGTTTTAATTCATTCAACCTTTATTTAGGCAGGTTAATCTCATTGAGCCTCGAGGACTCATTTACAAGAGAGACCTGGCTACAAACTAAGGATGATGACAACAACAACAATAGATTTTCTTTGGACAATCAGCAATAGACAATTCATATCATAAAAGAGTGACACAGATGCAAACTGACTCAAACGTAGTGACTTGGATTAATACAACTCCAATGCTGTCTGGAAAATGATCATCTTGGCACCAGTGCCAGTACCAGTTTGGATGTTTGCTTCCGTGATGGTAGCATAATTAACAAGACTTTCATTCAGCAGAGACGAGTTTGACACGGCAGTTCTTTAGCTTTAATTCATTCAAGTCCATTGTTTAACTGTTGCTCTCTAATTCAACAGCTGGTGAGTGAACTAACTGACAGGGACACCGTGTTTGGTCCTCGCTCATCACTTTTTCTGCTCTTTTAACAGGGATGACGAGCACGCCCTGATTATTCAGTACTGCCAGACGCTGGGAGGGGAGAGCTCCCCATGCAGCCAGCCCCAGAGTCCTACTCAGATACTACAGGCTGTGGAGAGGGAGGAGCGAGGCGAGTTGGAGCGCATCATTGCTCGTCTCGAGGAGGAGCAGAGGTATAAAAAGCTTTGGATCTGAGAAGTTTAAAATGTTCTGTGTCTGTTTGGTTCACTTTTTAAAAGATGACTTGTGGATATTTGGATATTGGATATTTAGAACAACTCAGTGTGAAGTAATATTTCAAACTGCACTAACGTCTGTTTTATCGAGTGGTATTTTGAAACATTTAAATGTTCTTTATCTTGCCATGCTTTTTTATTTAAATTTAAACCATGTAATTTCAGTATAGTAGTCCCTCGTTTATTGCTGGGTTTACGTTCCGGACCCCCCTGCAATAAGTGAAAATTCACAAAGTAGCAACTTTATATTTATTTTAGTATGTATATATATTTTTAAGGCTTTATAAACCCTTCCCACACTCTCCGTGGGCTGGCAAGCAGCTCTCTGGTTCACCATTGAGTCTGGAGATCTGGTTCTTCTTTGGTTCTGTGCAGCCCTTGAGTGCCAAAGCACATTTTGGTGTGTGTGTGGGGGGAGGGGGGTTAGACCTTTTGGTGGTCCGCGCAGGACCGTTGGTCCAATTGAGCGGTCCGATAAAGAGACTAAAAAAGTCCCAGTGAGCTCCAGAGGAAGCGCCTGACCTGCGGCGGTGCATCCCCTGTTCAGAAGTCCTAGTGGGCTCTCTAGCAGCTCTCCAGTTTGCCATGTGTCTTGGGATCCAGTTCTGGTCCAGTTCCATGTGCCTCTCCGCATCCGCTGGACACCCAAGTCACAGTAAAGGACCAAACTTTTTTGGATCCGATCAAAACTTTCCCTCTATGTATTTCACCAGAAGACAACAGGACTTCTGGGCAGGGCACTGTTGGCTTCTGGGGAATGTAGTCATTATGAGTGGCGATACAGTGAAGGCTTATTAAGAGAAAATTACAAAATGGCGGCGCGTGTCTGAAGTATTTTATTTTTTTGTTAACTTTTTACTGTGCAGTATCCCATACTGTCCCAATCACTTGAATAATATTAAAGTTGACAATCATGTGTCGTGTACATTTTTTCCTTGTGTTCAATCTTATTTTGAAAGACTGCAGAAGAGTGAGTCCGCAAAATTCGAACCGTGAAGTAGCGCGGGACTACGGTAAATGCAATTATAGTCTAGTGCACACTATGCTTCAAATACACATTTCCCATAATGCTAGTATCTCAAACGCCAATTTTTTTTTCCATTATATAAAAAAAAAACCTCAGAGAAAGAAGGGCTGCAAAGTCTATTGTTGTGGAGATGCTTTTTGCAGAGCCAGTAGCTCGACTGGAGTGATTTAACACTGATTCCACACATACACCGACGCTCTGGGAGAGCTGGGAGAGCTTTACTGCCAGGCTCATAAATGCCAACTTAAGCAAAGCACTGCAGCTTATGCGTCTGTACTGAGATGGAGAGGCTGAGGAGGGAGGAAGGCAGGAGATTTGAAGGGGAGGGCCCTTTGTTTGTCTACCCACATCAATAGGATTTAACTGAAAAGCAGAACGCAGAGGTAAACACGAGAAGGATTTTTGGTGGAACCTAACTGTAAGTGTTCAGGATGAGGCTGTTTCATAAATAATTACGCTTCTAATGGTTATTTGTAATATTTAACAATGGGAAATAAAGCTGGAAATGAAGATTCTCGCTCGTTATGTGTTCTGGTGGTGGTGAAAAGCCATTTCCATGATCTTCATTGTGCAGTGTTTGTTGGTTTTTCACTTGTTTAATCTAATCTCTCCCAGGATGCTGCAGAGGGAGTATGAACAGCTGAAGGAGCAGCATGGTCAGCGAGGGGGCCCTGCTGGAAGCCCATGGGAGTCGGGGAGCCCCTCTGCTCATCCCAACGAGGCTGATCTCCTAGCTGAAGCCAAGCTGCTGCGGCAGCACAAAGGCCGACTGGAGGCCCGCATGCACATCCTAGAGGAACACAACAAGCAGCTGGAGTCTCAGCTCCACCGTCTTCGACAGCTTCTGCACCAGGTTTCAGCATTTAATTTTTTATTTTTTTAAATTAGTTCTTAACAAAAGTTGTCCAACTAATGACTTCATGTTCAGTACATTATGACATGTCAGACAGTAGCATAGTGTAATTACAGTAGTTATGTGTCCTGGGACGCTTGTAAATATTTGTTGAATCTTCACATGTTCATGATTCTCCATCTTGAACATTGGCAACAGTGGAAAGTAACAACTTCCTTTTAGCAGGAAGAAACCTCCAGCAGAACAAGGCTCAAAATGAGCAGCCATCTTCTGCCTTGACTAACTGGGGTTTGAGGACAAGAGGCAAACAGAGGGACTGGTCCAGGTCTAGTTTCTATGGGACGACAAGCAGAGAACACAAAGTTAGTGACAACAATAACTGCATGTCCAAACATGGAGGGTAGAGTTAAAAACAGCAACAGTGAGGAGATGTGCTCTGATTGCTGGTGAAGATTCTTAGTCGTCGAGGTCATGGTCAATTAAAAAACAAAGTTAAAAAACATCTGGACTTGTATTCTGAAGCTGAATAAATCAAAAAAAAAAAAAAAAAAAAAAAAACTCAACAGAAGTGACCAGGGAGAAGAGCAAACACAAAAATATTATCATCCCATATATATGAAAAACTCTGAAGGATTTTCTCCAAACATCACAGTGCTGTACATTGTAAACCCATCAGGACCTTCAGACAGCGCTGGTCCATGTAGATTCTTGCCCTGTGTCACTGCAGCATGAAAACATGTACAGCAGTAACTTATTAGTATCAGAAAATTATTATTTTTGCCTGTTCTTTGCCTTAATGTTGGCTGATAAGGCAGAAATGCCTCACGTAACGATATGAGCTTCACTACCGCCGCCATTACAGCAATCTTTGTTTGTTTGTCAGAGGTTAGCTCACCCTGGGTTACATTTCCAGGTGGGTGGCGCGACCTCACCGTTCACGTCATGTCAGTTGTGGAGGTAACGCCACCAGGCCTCAGTTCTATAAAGCTTGTAACTCCACACACTCCAGACATTTTAGAATTGATTCATTCTCCTGGATGGGAAGCAAAACATCTTCGGCTTCAGAATAGAAGTCCCGTTGTTTTGATTTTTTAACTTTTTTTTGTTTGTTTGTTTTTTGTTAATGTGGTCAGATTATCCTATAGCAGCATAACTACTCAATCCAACCCTAACTACAGGATTTATCAAAGAGGAAAGTCTTTACTCTAATCTTACAAGTAGACAAACTGTCAGCGTCACAGACCAAAACTTGAAGTCGGTTCCACAATAGAGGAAAGTTCAGCCTGAATGTTTTAGAAACTCTAGGAGCCACAAGTAAACCTCCAGTCAGACTAGAACTCCTGTGAAGCATTAAAGCAAAGTGTCCAAGAGACATAAAAATGCATGAACAGCTACCTCTGTGCACAAATACATCCCCTCGCTAACAACTTGTGTCGTTTGACATCCGAGTCCTCAGAGACCCCACGATCTATGTCAGCATGTCTTTCCATCAGCTGCAGGGAGCTGGTGACGAGCGCCAGAGAAGAACAAAGAAAACGTCAACCAGGTTTGATGGAGTGCGTTAAATGTACACTCTCAGAGGCCCAACAAAATCCTGACCTCGGCTGTTCGGAGATTTGTCGAGAGATAACAGTTGTTGCTTTGGGATGTCTTCGATGCTTTAGCCTTTATTTGCACTCGGAGCAGCGGGAGGCGAAGACAACAACATTAGAGAGGAAGAAAAGTTTTTGTTTTATTTTGCTGAAAAGCTCAAAGGAATGTAAGAGCCTGTCATGAATGTTACCAAACAGTTAAGCGTTAGAAAATCATCTTTTACGTCCGCTCACTGTCTGGACTTGGGTTGAATTCAAAGTGTTTATATTCTGTGTCTGGCTTTGTGTAAAACAGATTGAACCAAAAATGCACCTCTAAATGTTCTCACAGAAAAATTAACTTCTTTAAAAACCTGCTTAGTATCAACCCATTTCTGTTTGATTTGTATAGTTGTTCTTTTTTTATTCAACTACTTGGAGCAAATACTTCCTTTAGTATTAAAGGAGAGCTATTAAACTTTTATATCGTTGCATTCAATGTTAGCACAATAACAATTGCCAAATGTTTTGGCTCAGTTTTATAACTTTCATTTTAATCTTTTAGATTAGAGGCTTGGAATTTATTTTACTGTTGCTGTCAGACAAATATCCTCCGAGGGGTTTGAATAGGATTCATGGTGTATCTTTTATTCTCAGTTTGCCGTGTTGGCAGGGCTTTGATGTACAAATGACAGCCGCCTCAAAATGCCTTCCCCCATGCATTCTTTTCTTTTCTTTTCCCGTCCTGCTGCGAAACAAGTTTTCAAGTTGTCAAGAATTTGCCAGGCAGAATAACAACCTTATATTGACTGAGTTTTTCTTGTTTGTGATTTTCTTCCATCTCAGCCGGAGGTGGACCCGAGGGTAAACGGAGCGTCCTCTCCCACTGTACAAGATAGAGGACCGCTTAACGAATACTCAGGTGAGACATTCAACCTAGTGGAGACACACACACACACACACACACTCGGTGTCCGTCCTCGCGATTAACTCGCCTACATTTAACAGCTTTTACACGGAAGGGCCAATCACTGCACACCAAACGAGAAACTTGTTGCGCTTTGTGGACGCGTGATGGATTGTGTCCGGCATCAGTAAATCAGCCTCTCTGTGCCTGTGTGTGTTCAGATGAGCTGCTGGACCCTCACAACAGCAGCTCTGACCTGGCAGCCCTAATGGAGCAGATTAACAACTCCTTCCCTGCATGCAGTCGTAAGTTTCCTGCTCGTCCGCCTCCCGCCGCCGTGTCCTCCCAGCCTCAGCATGTTTGTGTTTCACCACAGAGGAGGACTGTTGCATCCGTCGCTGTAGCCGTTCTCACGTCCCTCATTTTGTGTGTTAAAGTACCGTGCAGCATCCTAGTCTGAGATCCGGCATATCCTCACGACTAAAGAACTAAAACGGCACCAAAGACATTCACACTTTTTGTTTAAAACTTCACTTACTAATTATTAATACTTTGTCCAACAAAATATTCAGATTATTGCTGGTTCAAGTTTACAAGTACAGCTGATAAGAATTAAAGTTGAGCCTCATCGACTGTTTTATCAGCTAAGTTTTAGCCATTTTTGAATTTGTTTTGATCTTTTTTTGTAACAGTTGAGGCTAAACATGCTGTGATCAATCATTTTTAAAGTTTCATAGTTCTCAAGAACTCCGCTCGACTCAAATGGGGTTCTGATCCCATGTTTTTAGGAACAACTGGTTAATTTGTTTTCTTAAAAAAAATCAACAAATTCTTTGATTATTGTTTGAGTTGCAGAATAATTTGATACTTCTAACATGGTAGGTGTATTAAAGGTAAAAAAAAAAAAAAAAAAAGTGCAATTTTTCTTTTCTGTTTTAAAGCATAATAACAAAACCCAGCAAAGTTCAGTCAGGTCATCTGGACGGTTTATTTTTTTGTGGAGACGTTTCGCCCGTCATCTAAAGGACTTGTTCAGTCTGAAGAGCCACAACAAACTCAGTCCCGCAAGCATCACCCTCACATAGTGCGTCAACCAGTTTGCTGGTGATAAAATGTCAGCACGACAGCTCAGTGGTTAGCACTGTTGCCTCACAGCAAAAAGGTCCTGGGTTCAATCCCCGGTTGGACCTGGGGTCTTTCTGTGTGGAGTTTACATGGTCTTCTCATGTTTGTGTGGGTTTTCTCAATGGGATTTGCCTGGTTAAATAAAGGTTGGTAAATAAAGATAGTTTCTGGAGTCCGCCTTCTCCCCCATCAACTCCTCTGAGGCAGCCATGGCCAAAGTGGTTCACAACATCCAAGTTTGTGCTCAATAGTCCACGTAAAAAATCCTGGGACTGAGTTTGCTGTGGCTCCTCCTCGGACTGATGAAGTCCTTTGGATGAAGGAGGAAATGTCTCAACAAAAAAAGAAACCGTCCAGATGACCTGACTGAATTTTGTTAGATTTTTTTACCTGGATTATTGAGCATGAACTTTGACATAAAAACAAAAATTAGAAGCGTCGTTTAAATCTTTTTATTTTATTTTACTGCAACATTTTTGTTTCCATCTTGACTTCATCACGGATAAAAACAAAAAAAATGACTTCTGTTGACATCAGACCCTTCAAAATAAAGCAGTACTTTGAATTTATCCGCACTGAAGTTTCAGTTTATTCAAGTATTTATCAGTGATTTTAAAATGTTATGGCTTTTTGTTGAGTCTGAATCATCTCGTCTCATCCAAATAAACGTCTTGAGAAAATCTAAACGCAGCTCTTTACGAAATAATTACCGGTAGAGCTGACAGATAGTATTGATTAGATGATTCCTGCCTTTAAAACACCACATCCATGTTTTTTCTTTATCCAGTAAATAATCACACTGTTGTAGCCTTCTACAGGTGACATATGGTGCTCTAAAGTTCAGAAATTGAAGCATGTGGCATCCTAATCTGCTTATAAACTACTGTACAAAAGAATTTTATTTTGGTAGGAGTGGATTTTTTTTTTTTCCTGTTTCAAGCTGAGAACATCTGCCGGTCTAATAATGAACAAAAATCTTTTTGTTGTGTGAGAGGAGGTTTCACGTTATCTTTTCTCTTGTTAAATATAATTTATAGCTCTTAAGGTAGCCGCCGACCAAACACACGTGTATATCAACACGGACCGAATCCAGTTGTCATGGTGACAACAAATTTGTGTTTTCTTTTTTTTTTTTTTTACGTTCACACAAGACACACAACACTAACACCTGCTTCTTCCAGCTGTTTGATAAGCTATTAATGACAAAGAAAATGAAAAGCGCATGATTTAAAGTTGCACTGGTGCATGTAGATGTAAAATTAGGCCACACTTAAACAAACTGTTGCACAAATCCAGCAGAGGCTGCAGACTGGAGTCCTGCAGACCTGCACCATCTTCTTACTTCTGGTTCTTCATCTGAGGTTGGTCCTTCAAATAAGAGCACAAATGTGTTGTATTGTAGCAACAAATGAAGAGCCCCCCAATTAATTCATGAGTTCATGTTGTCATTCAGCTTCATGTGTTGAATGTGTGGAGGCGGAGAAGCGTTCCTCTACAAAACCAACAACCATGTTTTAAATGTTTGTTGAATCTTTACACTGTGATGACATGGAAGCTGTGATTCTAAAGCAAAGGCTCCAGAGCAGGGGTCTGCAACCTTCACGGTCAAAAGAGCCATTTTTCACCTTCGTTCACGACATTAAACGTGTCCAGAGCCACA
>JARVGV010000192.1:20243149-20260597 GCA_031762435.1 Hypsolebias longignatus | reverse complement strand
TTAGTTTTGGTCAAACAGAGCCACTGCAGAGGGACCAAAGAGCCGCATGTGGCTCCAGAGCCGCAGGTTGCAGACCCTTGCTCCAGAGGAACTCTTATTACTTTAATTCATTTGCTCTCCTCTCATCAAGACACTCATTACTCGCAGCAGCTGAGTTTGAAGTATTACGCACCTTCGGGGCTGCTGATCAAACCCAACGCATCAACAATAAACGTTCAAATATTGAACTGCTGACTTTAGAGTTGAAACTCCCAATGAGGGCTTTAGATAAAAATCCATTCTAATCTCACAGTTGCTTCAGCGCCATCACGCTCGGGTTGCTGCACCGCTCCGAGGCAGAGCGGCGCAGTGTGAAGTGTAGATGACGCCCACGGGCTGATGGTTTAACGTAAACGTGTGCAGGCACAGATGAACAGAAAGTTTAAAGTGTTTTGTTTTGTCTTCCGCAGCCTCAAGCCTCTCGTCGAGACCACAGGTAAGACCCGCTTCTTCCACACTGTTGCACATAAATTCCACTGTTAGAAGCTTCTTTCTTCTCCTTTCTGTATGTTTAGTCTGATATCTGTGTCAGTAAGTTCGATTGGTGGAGATTGGACAAGCATTATGTTTCAGAGGAGATTTACAGGAGCTGCCACAAACAGCCTTCACCTGAAAACATCAGGTGGTTTGAGAGAGAGAGCAGGCTAATGGATCCCAGGGGAGGTCCATTAGTGCCTTGTCTCTTCTCCCAGTCTGAGGCCGAGGTGCATTTGAGGACAAAGGGAATGTGAAAGCTGACTCCTTCTAATTATTAAAGCTTAGTTCATGCTTGAACAAGGCGTAAGTCAGCGGATCCGTCATTACTTGGGTTCAGACGTCTTTGTCTCGTTCACAGGGGATAAATCATAATTCTTCCCAATGTAGCTCACGTCACGCTCAAAGCTAAGATTATAACCATTAACCTTTATTTATACAGGAAGTCTTGTTGAGTCACGAGGACTCATTTTTTAAGAGAGCGCTGTTTTTTGGGGAGCAGATGGAGCCTTGCTCAAGGGCCCAGCAAATGAGGGTGGAGGCAGGTGTGGGTGTTTCACCTTTTTCAACCAAATTTTAATGTTGTTGGTCCAGGGAGTCGAACTGGCGACCTGGACCAGACCTGATCACAGGCCCACCTTTTCTAACCTCTGTGCCACCACTCCCTTGGATAGATGGATTTTTTTTTCACCTTAATTTAATTCTCAGACATTAGAAGACAAATGTAAGACCAGCAGTAGGAACCAGCTGTGACCCGGCTCCAGTGTGTCTTTTCTCAGCTCACCTGCAGACCAGTAGTACCTGCCAATTAAAATACTCGTCTGCTGTACTTTTTTATGGTGATTGTTGCACAACTGACTCAGCCTGCCCCTTTGGTTTTCTCTTCAGTGCACCTCAGCTGATTATTCAGTCAGTAAAATATTCACGTCTTTATTGTTTAACTTCTTTACGTGCGCTTCACTGAGTTTTGATTCGAGCAGCAGCGAGAGAAGAAAGGGATGACTGACTGGTCAGATCACTTTGTACACCGTCACTGAGGCAAGAAAAGGCCTGCGTCTGATAGTTAAGCAGAGATGAGTAATTAATTTTAGCAGGTTATTAATTGCACAATTAATGTTAGCCATGTGTTCAGCTCCTGTGTTAGAGGACTTGCTTACGCACGCATCGCCTTAATTTTATCAATCAATAGCTGCGCTGGTGGCTCGGCTGGTTACCAGACAGATCTGATTTTAAGTCAGGGTTTTCTGCTGGTCAAACAAATGAATCATGACCACGAATGTTATCAAACATATAACACTCATAAAAGAGCACAGAATGTCATGGTTTCAGCTCTAGGCCACGCCCACTTCTCCGCAGCAGCGCAGAGATATGACGCGCCGCAGGAGAAGCTTCTCCTTCAGGTGTGGGCAGCACAAAGTTGTAGCGGGGGCTAAATAATTTAAAATAGTTTATTTTAAATTTAAAAAATTATGTGCAGATTGTGCAGCTAATCCATCAATAAGTCAATTGTGTGTCATGTCCAATCTTATTTTGAAAGACCGCGTAAAACGAACAGTGAAGTAGAGAGGGATTGTATTACGAAAAAGAAAATCAATTGTGTCATTAGTTATACTTTTTAGAACATTAGAGCACTAATGTGGGTTAGAGCTTTGAATAAAGAATAAAAGTGGTAAATTACAACTAGTACGTTAATTACATTTATTGTCTGAACCATATATCAGGCTTTCCGTCTTGTTTAGGGTTTAAAGTTTAGTGTTTTAGGAGCACGTATGAGGTCATCCCCTCCAATCGTCCTCCTCGCTGCTCTTAAACAGCTTGAACTGGTTGTCCATGGTCCATTTATCAGCTTTCAAACCTAAATATGTTCAAATTTCTTTATTTTCTACCCTGTTCCATGATGATGAGGAGAAATAAGACAAACTAACATGATGCAACTTTTACTGGGTGTGTTTGTCCCTGCAGTTCAGTTCACCTCGTACTGACAAATGATTTACTTTGTTGTTTTGGAACGTACAACTTTTATTTGTCTTGTCCGTCTTGACAGTTCTTGTTCTGCCTTTTTGTTTTTCAGGTGATGTAAGGACCAGTATCAGATGATGGATTGTGCTTGCACACATTAAATGCACCGCCCTTCCCAGACAACAACAAGAATCTGTCCTGAAATCCCAAAGACGCACAGGAGTCAAGCAGCGAACAGATTTCACCACCTGGTCTCGTACTATGCAACTGTAGATGTCCGTTTTTGTTTTCTTTAGATTTCCAGATGTGCGGTTAAAATATGGTTTCAAATGAATCGTTTGGGATTTGCGATCAGTTTTTTGACTTCTGCCTTCAAATGAAAATCAAACGTTACAATTTTTTATCATTCCACTGCTATCATCTGTTTTTGAGCATTATTTGACTAAACATTTGAGCATTTAGGGAGTGGGACACAGTTTGTAAAAAAAAATAAAATAAAATAAAAACATGAGAATTTAGTAATTGTACAGTCACTTTTGAAATCTGTCCTGTAGCATGCTTGATGTCAGGTTCCCCTTTAAAGCGTCAAACTTTAACCCCTTCTGTGCCTAAAACAGTCCATTCCAGCAGTGGAAGATGGAGACAGCAGATGAATTAAATCGGGATTGTGTGTAAAGATTATATAGATTTAAAATTGAATCTGTCCTGGTTTGTAAGAGGCCCGTCATCCTTGTGTAGAAAAGATTAGTTTTTTCGAGGTATTTGTTGAGAAATCAGAGTAAAGCCATGATTGCCTTGCTACCTCAGCCTCATAGACACGGTTTAGGTTTATTAGTTGTGATCATAACAGTCTGGTTTAGCATTTGAAGCTGTAGCTTACTGTATTTGTGCACACTGCGATGAGGAGTTACCAAGTAAAGAAACTGTACCACAGTGGGCCTGCTGAAGCTATTCTCCCACCACGAGCGTCACTTGGTTCGTCGTTTGTTTTGATCCACTGGCCTTTGGAGCACTGGTCCCTCACTGTGTCGTCATTGTGCTTTTTACGCTGTCCTGTACAACCCGTGAGACTGAGCAACACTACGATAACCTCCAGCTGTAGCGTAATGATGTGGATGATTTTAACAGTTACACTCATGGTGAACCTTTAACCGTGGCAGAACTGTGTCGCTTCTCCTGAGGTATGTAAAATAGATTGACCACACTACATGTAATATGGCTACCTTGTTTTATTCTAAATAAAAAAAAGAGGTTTTATAAAAAACAAAAGTCTGTTTTATTGATTTGTTTTTATTCTCCGGTATGCTAGCACCGTCATGAACATGTCTAATTCTTAAAAAGCTGTGTAAAATGTAAAGAAAGCAAAATGCAATGATTTACAAATCATAAAAATATGCTAAAATAAATAAATAATAATAGTAATCCCTCATTTATTGTGGGTGCTGCGTTCCATGCCCTCCCCACAATAAGTGAAAAGGCACAAAGCAGAAATGACATACCAAAACAGTTCAGTCAACTAATAAATTTAAATCAACTAAACAAAAGCTAAATTTTAAGTTGAGTGACTAGTAATGCTTTTTTTACTCACCAGCTCTGCAGAACACAGCAGCTCGGTTCTGGTTCGTCAGACTTACACAGCCTTGGTCCGGTTCTGATCAGCTCCCTGCCTCCACTGAGTGCTAACCGAAGTCACTATGAATACTGTAAGGACCAAACTTATTTCAATCAGATCAAAACTTTCCTTCCTTTTCAGCAGAAAGCAACTTTTCCTTCTGGGTAATGTAGTCCTTTAGATTGGCGATACAGTGTAGGTTTGAGAGAAAACTACAAAATTGCTGCGCTTTTTTGGGGGGGAGGGGTCATGTACAATCTTACAGTAATGTACTGTAGTTTGAAAAACGGAAAGAGCGAGTTCGCAAAAATCGAACCGCGAAGTAACGAGGGACTAATGTGTGGGACATGCAAAGCCTTCCCTAAAGAAAAAAAAGATGTCTGGATAAGAGCAAATGTTCTAAAACCCATGTTGTGATATAGTAACATAAAGAGGTCTGTGCACCCTTTAGCAGGTGTGAAATGAAAAATAATAAATGTGGATGACCTCGATTAAAATAATGGTGGATTCTTGGCGATGTTTGGATTAAATGCACAAAAGCTGGTTGATTAAAGCCACAATTCTGTAACATTTACTGTAAGTTTGAATAATAGCAATATGAAATTATGGCAAGTGTGAAATATGAATGCATAACTAATAGTATTCAGAAAGGGTGAATGATGTAAAATAGTTAAAACTTTGAGAGATGTTATCTAAATTTTAAAACTAAATAAAATTGATGCAAGTTTCTGAGGTTTGTGAACTTAAATGTGTCTAAAAAAGAACCGATTGGCACCGAGTCTAAAGTCGCCTTTCATCAGGAGGAAGATGGCTTGTCCTACCAGAAGACGTTCTCATTACCATGATGGATACGAGGTGAAAGGGCCAGTGTTCGTCATCCCAGGAAGTTGTGATTCTTCTCCAGAACATTTCATTTGGCTGGACAGCACCATCGTTCAAGGGCTGTTTGAGAGAGCTCTGTGGACATTTCATCCAGCTGACTCTGTCCTGATAGAGGGGACCTGAAACAAACTTGAAGAAGACAACCACTAGACTAACTCTCCTCCCCTGAGTTTCAGTTTTACCTGATTCTAGAAGTTGGGGGGGGGGGGGGGGGGCTATGCAAATTTTATCCAATCAACGCAACTCTGACCAGTAAAATGGGCGTTAACTGAGTTGCATAAATTAATTTTGATAACTCCTCTCAAAGTTTAGAGGGAAAACAATGACTGCTTTGTTTACCCAGTAACACATTGCTTAAAAAAATAACTTTTTTTTTCCACAGATGTAAATTTGGGTTTTTCACACCATGCTGGTCAACAGGTGGTCTGTTTGAAGCTCTGTCCAACCAGCAAACTTCCTTTGTTGCCATGGTGATCACACGCCCCTGTTGTCCTGGGGGTATGACAAAGTTCTGTTCAACTGGCAAATGCAGATTACAGAGGTGTCGCCTTGTCTGACACAGAAACTGAGAGTTGATTAGCTTTGCAGGAGGTAGATTGTTACTTTGATATAGACTTTTTGGAGACGCAAAGTCTTTCCAGGAAGGGAGTGGCAAAGAGGGGGAGGAAGAGTTCTAGTGTCTCTGAGGACATGCAGGATGTGGATCTCCCTGAGGGACATAGGACATTACACCTATTTGTAGCATTTATGGTGCCTTTCCATGTGTCTAAACTGCTCACGTCAGAGGTTATAATGCAACCCTATACCATCATAGAGGCAGATTTAGATTGTGCACTCATAAAAGGCAAAGTGGTTCCTCTCTCTGTGCATCTTTTTTGCACAGATTTCTCTGGACAGTTGAAATCTTTTGAAGCTGTTCTGAATTACAGACGAAGGGGAATTTAAAGTTTTCTCAATGTTCTGTTGAACATTATTTAAAATTCTTCCACTATTTTTAGTTGCAGTTTTTCACAGACTGGTGAACCTTTACTTCTAGAACTTGAAGGATTTTAATATCTTTTAAAATCCTTCAAACTTCAGCGTCTCTTAAATGTTCTTTACTCCAGACCTCTTTCTTATTTGTTCACCTTATGAGTTACAACACGTTTTTCCAACTCTTTCTTATTTGAACCACTTACCAGTACTTTTTCTGTCTAGTTGTCCCTAAGCCATGTTTTTGTTTTTTATGTTTTGCTGCCATAAAATTCTAAATTACCTCATTTTCTAAAAAAAATAAAAAATTCTGTTTGATATGTTTATTATGTTTTGTTGCATAAATGGATTTGTGAGATTTGTAAATCATTTTTATTTAAATGTACACTTTTTTTTTTTTCCAAATTAAGTTTTAAATGTTAAATATAAAGAGAGAAAGTCATCACTCTTGGTTGGAGAAGGAATGGTCTGATGGCTGCCGTCTTCCTGCAGGTTATCAGAGGGATTGATCACACGGTGGTGCAGTGTGTCATTATTATATGTTTGCTCTGAGCTCGCGCTGAGAAACCGAATCCTTCCTGATGAACGATGAAAGGTAATTAGCCTTTCATCGTCCAATGTTTGAGCTGTGGCTCAAGTTGTCCACTTGTTTCAGGCCTCATTGTTTGTGGCCTCCAAGATGATTTGATGGCAAACTATCCGTGTGCATGAATTGAAAAAATAATAAATGTATAATCAATGTTTATCTTAAACCTTTAAGTAAAATTACTCTGCAAAGTTCCATTAATCCACTTTTTTTAATGTATGATTTAAATTGGATTTATCTTGGCTTTTTTTTTTTTTTTTTTTTTTTGGCCCCAGTTGTGTTTTTCTTGTCTTAAATTAAGATTTGACCCTCGCTTGCAATTTCATCATGTTAAATCAGCACATTTCAGCAACTGTCAGGCTTAATTATTCCTCCTCAGGAAGCTGTCCGCTCTCTAAAGGCTGCAGTTATTAGACTGTGTCAAACCTTAAATTGGTTGTGACCTTGTTTAACTGCTCCCTCATTACTTTACATCACTTCCTGTCATTCTTGTCACAAATTTTCAGCGCGTAAATTGTGATTGTATAACCTCATTTGATCTAACAGTTCGGAAATCTCCATCTGACATACAGGTCTTTGTTTGTGTGTGTTTTCCTTTTAGTGAAAGTTTAAAAAAATAAACCAGTTAATGTTTTATTGCTCTATATGTTTCCACCATATCATTCATGGTCCATTAATTCAGAAATGTGTTTTAATATTGTAGCTGCAACCAAGTGGTAATGCACCTTAATTGGATCAGGGGTAACTCTGTGCTCTGCACGGACAAAGTTTTTCCCTGAGGTGAGGCTTTAATAAGTCGACCTCCTCTAGTTCTGTAAAAATCTACTTGTATAAAGAGATGAATAGGTTTATAAGAGGCGAAGCTTTACATAAATAATGTTTTAAGCTTTAAGATGTCAGTAATGAGTCTGTGTCTGGGTGGTTTCATGAGAATAATAAATAAATTATAGATATCAGTAGCAGGCTTCTTCATTTGATGAACTTTAGCTTCTGTTTAGCCATGAACTATTTATATTTGATATTTGCTCATTATAAAGATCAGAATATAGTAGGTTTATTGTTTAGGTCATGGGTCCCCAACCTGCAGCTCTGGAGTCACATGCACTTCTTTGGTCTCTCCACAGTGGCTTTTTCAAGCTTTGACCAAAACCAACATATAAAACTGAATTTTATAGGATGTTATACCAACAACAAAAATGATTAGTTTTAGTAGTTTTCCTGTCATTTCCTTTGCAAATATGTGGATACTAGTACTAATACACAGAGTAAATTATACTCAATTTAACTTTATGCTTTATTTATACTCAATTTCTCCACAGTTAAAACATAAATCACATAAGCCTGTACAGCTCATTGTTTTAGGATTTAAAAAAAAAAAATTGCAATATATATATTTTTTTCTTTACAAGAATCCAGTCTTCTGTGGTAGACTTATGACCTGTATATGGGCACCAGTGATGACCTGCAACCCGAAAAGGAAAGAGCAAGTAAAGATGATGGTTGGATGGAATCCAGTCTTTTATTTTGTCTTAAAATGTAAAAATAACTATCATTGGATGTTTTTAGTTTTATAATTTCATGCCTGGCCATAAACACCCCACTCTAACGAACTTAAAGTGGCCCATGGGCCACCAGTTGATAATGACAATTGTAGCAGGTTTTGCGGCTCTGGACATGTTTAATTTAGTGAACAAAAGGGCAGAAATGGCTCTTTTGATCATAAAGGTTGCAGACCTCTGGTTTAGGTGGATGTAAAGAAGAAATAATTATGAAAACTGTATTTCCTGCGATAACGTAGTGTGCAGGAAAATAAAATTGGAAATGAGCAGAATAAATGAAATAAAGAGGCTGAATAGATTGCCAGAAACCTGAAATGTCCTTTCACTCCTCTGAGCATCACCATCTGCTTATTCTCCTGCTGTGCGTGTGTGTGTGTGGTGGGTGGTTGGGGGGGACAAGCTATGATGATTCCTTCAGGCTTCAGATGTGTGGCCTCAGCTGTCCACCAATCAACAGAGCCATTTGTCTGGATCGAACCGTGCTGATGGCGGGGCTGGATGTTCGTCTGCCTGTTTTTCATTCATGCAGGAGCGCTGGCTGGTGAGCTGTTCCCTCCGACAGCTGTCCTCTTGATCAGACGCTTGGCGTGCAGCAACAGACTCGCTGCTGATGGTGTGGCCACCCCCGCCCAACACCAAACTGGACAACACATGTTTAGGTTGAGGTAAGATCCTCAGGAAGCCAAGCAGGCTAGATGGGCACAGATACAGATAATTAATATTTTGATGATGTCAGCAGTTGAATTTGTTTTTTTTTTTTTTTTTTGCTGAGGCTGCAGTTCTTTATGCAAATGCTACAACTCCTGCAAACTTGAGTGAAACTTGTATCCTAATGAATCTCAGAGCTTTAACAGTTCCTTTGCAGTGCTTATCGGCTGGAGTTTATTGGCCCCGGTGAGGTTCAGAGCTCCACAATGTGCTGAGTGCACTAAGCTGCATATGAAGGCTCCCTTTGACAATTACTGCTAAGTAGCTAACTGGACCTTTTGGCAAATCACCAGCGAAGTGTTTCCATGTTGGAGGCTTTTTGGAATATTCTGGTCTTTTGTCTCATATCAGCATTTTTCTTCTCTGTGCTGTGAAAAGAAAAATCTGCTGTTCCAACTCAGACGTGCACACTAAAGAAATCATTATTAGTCCATTTTCATTCATTCTTTTAGTATTTTCTTTTTTTTTTTTAATCCAATATTTATCTCGCCTCTGTGCTCATATTTCAGGGTACTGGTTGGACACTTTTTATATTTATGACATTAATTAAAGAAAGTTGCACTCATCTATTGGTCAGTATGAGTATTTTGCATGAAACCAAACCTGCACAGGGTTTAACTGATAGTGAGAATTATTTACAGTGTCTGACCAGTTACAGTCAAACGAGATGAAAATGTTGAACATTGTTCACAACAGGGGAAAAAGTGCAAAAGTGTTTTTTTTATTTTATTTTCATATAGTAGCTATAAATTTTAAGTAATGTTAAAAAGTACCAAAACCAACAAATTTTGCAATTTAGGAAGGATACAGCAAATCAAGTTTACAAAGAATGTTAAATAAGCAAGTGGTTCATTAGTGTCACCGTGGTAACCGCACACCAATGTCTGTCACTCCCTGACTATAAGGTTAATGAGAAGCAGACAAAAAAACAAGTCAGGGCTTTGAAATATTTTTCAACTGTGAGCAGAAAAGACCTGATCACAAGCTTGAATTCTTGTGTGTCATAGGGGTGTCCAAAGTGTGGCCCGAGGGCCATTTGTGGCCCTTGGAGTGATTTTGTGTGGCCCAGGACTACAGTTAAAGAGTGGTATAATTTTGACCCACAGGCTTAAGAAGTTGATGCAGATAGACCTTCTTTAGATTTAATGGTGATACTTTTTAAATGTTTAGGTTTAACTGTAAAACAGATTAAGATCATCTTCTGAAATGAGCGATATTAAGCACAACACAAACATTTAGCTATAATTAAGCCCTTTATCCTACAATTGGCTTCTACCAAAAAGTAGAATTTTGGATAATTCATAAAACTTGGCTAAATATAACAAGTGTTTCCAAAAAAAAATAAAAAAATTCAGTTGATTAAATTATCAATGGGAAGAAACTGGACATTTTTAAAAGAATATAAAGTGGCATCATCAACATACAATTTGATCAACTTTATCAGTGTCCCTTCAAACCTTCCATGAATCTGTTTTAGCGACTGCCAGCTGGATGGTTTTTCAGAATTTCAATGACCATTTTGGGCCATCCATGATCCAAAATGTAATGATCACTGGCCACAAAACGAGTGTTTGAAGTTTACAAGTGCAAGAAAACCAATAGTAGACTCAATAAAGTCTAATAAATGTAATAAAATAAATAAATAAGGTTAATGTTTATGAGGCTCCTAATGTTCAGTATCAACAATAATTTAAACTAAACTTTTAGTCTTTCAGAATATAGCTCTAAATGAATAAACTCTGATTCTAGGTGACGTCTTTTCTCATTAATAAATGCTTTTCCCTCCATTTAAGACAGTAGCTCTTCCCCTGCCACCCGTCAACCCTTTGAGCCGGGTCGTGCACCAGCGTGCAGGTACCTAAGAAGTGGACCCAGTTCATTCATAAAGGTTCCACATCAAAGCACACCTGCACGTCATCATCTCATTTAGCTTCAGCGTTATACTTGATCTTTTTTCTTTTGCAGTTGTTACCAGACTGTCTCTTTAAGTGGTAGCAGTCAGTAAGAAGCCAACTTCATGATTGGTTTCTTTTGGTTTCCCAACGTGACCTTTCCTCACTGCTTCTCAATGAGTCTGCCAGCTTGTTTGCCTGCATATCATCCATCCACCTGCTTTCTGTGCTCACCTTCAGCTGCCACGTCGTTTGCCATTCTGCTCATGCTCCCAGCAGCCGCTCCAAGTCTCGTCTGCCTGCTCGCACCAAACCAGATCAGCAGCTGGTTCAGCCTCCACAGCAGATCCCTCTGCTCTGCCATCTGCCTCTTGAGCTCGTCATCCCTCACTGCTCTGATGGCCATCGTTCACTCTTTGACGCTGCTCTTTTTCTGCCTTTTTTGTTGTTGTTGTTGCTTTAAAGCACATGTTGCAAAGAAAAAGGCAAAGTTATGCCACTGTTGCTTTTAACAAACACCAAAGCTAAATTTAAATAGTTTATTTTAGGAAAATGCCAATTAAATCTCACTTTAGTACTTCTGTCCTACACAGGAAATACAAGTTTAAACGGTAACGCATCTGAAAAAGTTCAGTCTTTCATCATATTTATTTACAAGAGGAGAGACATCCATGTCCACTAACACTGCAAAATTAGTTAAAAAAAAAAAACTTTAGAGCTCTTGTGTCTAAATTAAATGTTTAAAATGACCTTATTTTACTAGATCATTGATCTAGTAACAAAACACCTGCATCAACATTAAAGCAGGAACCATACATGATAAGAACCTTCAGTACTTGTTCTCCTAAACCAACTGCAGCTGATTTTTATTTGATATTGTTTGCAGTTTGAGCTAAATATCTATAATTTTCAGTTTACAGATAATGTTTCATGGCAACAAGCTTTGGACAAATCTGTAAATGAAGACAAAACCCTAAAAACATGACAAAATAAGGTCAACTGTGGTTTCAAAGTCACTATTATCTTCTGTCGATCATTGCCACAGTTTAAATTCCTGTTGATGAGATGACAGTGTGCAGCTTCCTTTAGCTGCTTGTTGCTGTGAGCTGTCAATCAGCTGTATGACGGCTGAAAGAGGAGACAGCATCTAAACTTTAGATGTTGCCCGTTACTCTTTGATGCCGTTTTCAAATAAACGTTTGCAACATGATACGAGGCGTGCTAATGAAGAACAGCTCGACTAATGAGTCACTTATCAGCTTGTCTAATTAATGTTCTGTGTAAAAAAGTACTTTTACCATAATATTATAATGAAATATATTTTGCACTAGTTTTGTTTAAGTGTCCTCCTTTGTGTGAATCTGTTAAAAAAAATCATTACAAAACAATGAATCAAACCTTGTTAAATCAGAATTATTAAACCGTCGACTGCTTCTCTGGTGTCTTGCTCTGAAAATGTCTAATTGCAGTTTCTTCATGTCTGTGCATCGAAGTCCAAATAACTGGCATAAGAAAAACACGTTATCTTTAAATTTACAATACTTTTTTTTTTTTAAAGCAAAATGTCACCGTTCAGCAGCAACGTTTGATTTTACAAAAAAATCAATTAGATCTATAGTTAAAGTTTTTATTGTAGTAAAACTGAGGCATGTTAGCGTAAGTTTATCATATGGTCAGAATTTCCTATCAGCCTATTTATTGGGAAAAAAGTTATTGTTTTGTTTTCTAGCTCATGTTGTACAAAGTTGCAGAAAGAGACATCAGTTTCCCAAAAACTAACCAAGGACACGGTTACTCTGACAAGTTTGTAGAAATCAAGTTTTTCTCAACAAAAATGCTGATTGCATGAGACTGATGAAAATACTTTGTTCTGCAAAAGATCTAGATTTGTGTGGACAGGGTATCACAACTGCTACTTTAAATTAAGATCTAATACTTTGGCACGGTGGTGCAGTTGGTAGAGCTGTTGCCTCTCAGCAAGAAGGTTGCCGTAACGAATCCCGATCGGGGGGCCTTTCTGGGTGGAGTTGGCATGTTCTGTCCATGCATGCATGAGGCTGCACCACTTTTCTGCTCCTTCTGTGTTTGAGAAGCTCCATGAAAGTCACACACAATAAAAGTAATGTGACAAGAATATTGGGGGGGGGGGGGGGAATCAACCTTCAAAAAGAGAGTTGAATAAATTCATGCGCTCCAAAAGTTATAAAGGATGAAAGACTTGAGAACACGCAAAAAAAAAAAAAAAATCTGCAAAAAAAAAGATGTGATGAAAGGAGACGGATTCATTTCAAAAAGCATTTCATGGACTTGATTAGTTGATGTTAGTCAAAGAGTCGGAGCTGGATTTATCTGTTCGCTCGGCGCTGGAACAGTGAGCTCAATCGAGCGCGTCGTAAAAGTGTCTGAGTTCTGCAAACGGGGGGAAGATGTCGGGCTGACTTTGCATGAGTATAAAGTCGAAAGAGCAAGGGTGAGGAAACGGAGGGATGGAAGACCGAGAGGAGAAAGACGATTTGGTTCTTGTGGCTCTTCAATCTTTTGAGTCGCATCGATGTGACGAGACAGACGGAGCTGCTGCTCGTCTGTTACACAGAGTCACAGAAAGAGTTAATGAATGTGGTCTGTGAAGGGTGGACAGCTTTTAAAGTGGTCGTGATAAAACATTTCATCATGTGTGTCGACGAGGGAGGGGTCAGTTTAAACCTGTTCAAGCCACAAAGCTGCAGAGACTAGATTCCTGCAACAACCAGGGATAGTTTCTATTTGCCAACCTAACATTTATTTATCCTTCCATCCATTATCTTTACCTGCTCCTGCCTTTCTGGGTCACAGGGGTCACTGGTGCCCATATCCAGCCATCACTGTGTGAAAGGTGGGGGACACCCTGGACAGGTCTCCAGTCCATCACAGGGACACAGAGAGACAAACAACCATTCACTCTCTCACTCACACCTAGAGACAATTTCGAGTTACCAATCAGACTAACATGCATGTTTTTGGTCTGTGGGAGGAAACCCACACATGCACGGAGAGAACATGCAAGCTCCACCCAAAGGGGTCTTCCGGCCAGGATTCGATCCGGCAACCTTCTCGCTGAGAGGCAACGACTCTACCAACTGCACCACCGTGTCGCCCACATTTCTTTATTTTCCTCTAAATATCGGGGGGGTGGGGGGGGGATAAAAAAATGCTTAAATAAAGTCAGTAATTTTTACAATTATTTGGCGTATTTCATATTTGATTATGTAATTTAAAATAAAATGTGTTGTGAGGCTTGTTTCTTTAGTCTTTAGTTGCCAAACGGATCAGAATCAACCCCACAAATAGCAGCAGCAACTTGTGACCCCGACTTCTGCTGGTTGAAATGAGCCAACACTGATTATAAAACAGTTGAAGTGAAAGGGTGAAGGGATAAAAGCATCCCCAACAAACATTATACTATTTTTGACTAAATAAGAACAGCTCTTTTTGCCTGTTTTCACATTCAACAAATTTTGTTAACATTTATTTAGATCACCCCAGTTGGAGTTCAACAACCCCCATTGGGATCCCCCCCCAAAAAATCTTGAAGCACCATCTTTCATAGCCTTTAATAAATGAAGTAAAGAGGTTGTGATTTAACCTATGGCCTGAGGGTGTCCTTTTCTTTCTTCTTTTTTTGCCTTATTTTTATCACTGGTGTATTTTTGTGGCAGCTTTCCAGCGCCACATGGGCGTTTTGGGTTGTTCTCAATGTTTCTGTGTGGATGAAGACATTTTTAGAAATGGAGTCATGTTCATGAGGAATGCTTAGAAACTACACTTAAAAAGCAATTTTTTTTTAAGCAGCGTTTCCATGTGGACAAGACCTCTGAGTGTTTTATTCTGATGGAGACAGATTTGATCAGCTTGCTCAGATTTAGCTACATGAGCCATCTTTAATCTGACTGGGCTTTTATTCTTATTAGTAGGGGAAAAGTTTATTAAAAGATAAGTAGATCCATTATAGAAACAAAGCACAGTTAGTGCGTATTTCACTTCATTTTAGCTTTTAATACTTAGCATTAAAGCTGACCTGGGGAGATTTATTTTTAGAGTCTCTGATAAGTATCAGAGCTCCAGTAAGCTTCATTGGAAACGTTACTGCCTTCATAGTGCTCCTTTTATTTATTTATTTTTAATTCTCATTTTTCTCCGTCCCACCTGTTTCATTGTTTTTTCAAGCCTCCAAGGGTGAGAAGACCGAGGCTCGATGTGATCGCATCAACTTTTAATATCTGTCAGCTGGTTATTTTCCCGGACAGAACACAATAGGTAGGTGGGATATTGAGACTGTCGAGAAAAAGAACGATCTGTCACATTAGTCACACGCACACATCAGTGCCCATTTTCCAAAACTTCTACAAATGAATTTTTCAGATCCTCCCCACCATCAAAACTATGTGTTTCTGTGCGCACAAAGGAGAAAAGAGACCAAAGGAACCAGAGCTGATGATGTGAATTAGAAAACACACGACTGGTGATGCATCTTGGTTAATCTAAGCAGCAGAGCAACTGGTAACGTATGAAATCTCATAATGTTGATATCTTTGTGCTGAAACACCCACGATGCAGCACACCGAATGCCATGAGGTTTAAGTAACGATGCTCACACGCTGCTGCTTTTGCATGCTGCAGCTTAAATGAACACAAATCTGCCTCGTTTCTTCACGTCCACAGATGAAGACCGCACGTCAGACTCGTGTAATTGGTATAACTTCTGTGATGCTGAACCTTTTACTTTGAGACAAAAGAATCCCACGACGGGGACGAGGCAGCGGTTCAGCTGAAAACTGGCTTCATGGTCATGCATGAGGAATTCACAATTTTTCAAAAGACAATCAATTCCTGGAAACACGAGGGGAAACGGTAAAACCATAAACTTGATGTTCTCTGAAAGGTCCTAAATTGTCCCTAATTTGGTTTTAAGGATTCAGCTGCATGTGAAGCTGACTGGAATTAAACGCTGCTTCTCAATACAAACCTGATAAAAAGAATGCCCAGATATGAATGTTTTTATCAAACTAAAGGCTAAACTGTGCAGCTCCTTACTACAACATAATCTCAGGCAGTTTATTTCCTCGGCGTACGTGAAAACCAATTTTCTTCTCCAGCCACAGTCCACCAGTTTTACTGTTGCTTCTTTCGGCAGCAGCTGTTTTATTTTGTTTATGTGTGATAGTCTCTGGAGGGTGTGTACATGTGCTATTAATGTATACAGCAGGAGAGCTCCATTACTAATGCTTCCATCACTGCGAGAAGTTTATGCTGCTTAGATTACAAGATTTACCCCCAAACATAATCTGTTACTGCTTGATTTTTGTTTGGCGACGAGGATAATTCATCGTCATCTTTTATGGAGGAGGTTCCTGTATTTGTTGTGTTAGTTTTGTGCTTCTTGGTGATGTGTTTGAAACTTCTGCGATTGTTACAGCTGATAACTGAGGTCTTCTTTACATTATTGCTAACGTGTCCGACTGCACCACCTCTCAGTCATGACTTCAGTGCTGAGCTTTATTACCAAATACAGGCAGCATATTAAAGTAATAAGCCAGCTCTTTTAGAGTGAGCTTCTGTAGAAGAGTAATAAACACTATCTTACCTGTTGGGGAGCTTAGATTGAAGACTGACACTCATCCTTTCTGCTTTATGGCTGATGGGCCTTCTGAAGAACAACAAGGCAAAGAACATCTGGACAACAGCAATAAAGTCGACGTGTGTTTTCAGACCATTTGTAATTTCACTTACATGCCTTTTTTTGTGTGTTTTCTTCTTCACATCCTATTTCCCCAAAAAGTGCACAGTCAATATTGTCATATTGTAAAAACCTGTAACAACGAGCCATCATTAATGCATTACTTGTTTGTATAATAAATATTATACTCAATATCGGCCATGACCTACACTAATTTGCGACGCCTCTCCACAAATGAACCTTTTAGATGCATAAATGACAGCCGTCAAGGTCAAGGTTCTTTATTGTCGTTCGCATCGCATGTGGTACATGTGGTGGAACGAAACTGTGTACACAGGGTCCCAGTTACATCAACAAAAGTGTAAATTGTAAAATAAAAACAGTAACAACATCTAAGATATGAACTAAGAAATACGCTAAACACTTTAGTGTAAAAAAAAAAACAAAACGTTATTTTTCTGTGGTAGCTCCTAAGCTCTGGAATGACCTTCCATTGCACATAAGACAGGCCTCTTCAATTGCTGTTTTTAAGTCTCATCTGAAAACTCATCTTTTTTTTCTTTGGCCTTTTAGCACAATCTGATGTTTTGACCTTGTTTTTCTGTGTTTGTATTTTATTATTTTATTCCTGTTTTAAATTTTGACCTTTCCATTTTATCATTGTACGTATTGTATTATATGATTGTGTAAAGCACTTTGGTCCTGTTGGGTGCATAAAGTGCTCTATAAATAAAATTGGTATGGTATAGTCTCATTTTTTCATCTAGCTTTAATCCTAGCACAGTGAGTAGTACGTTCCTGTCCTGGAATGTGAAGGGACTAAATGGTCCGCTGAAAAGATCTCGATTTTTCAACCATTTCAAATGTCTCAAGGCAGATGTAAATTTTCTTCAGGAGACTCATCAACAAATTCGAGACCAAACCAGGCTGTTACGACCCGTGAAGGTGTAACATATTCATTGGACACCGGACACAAAAAGAAGATTAAAGAAAGTTTATTTTCTAACTAAAAATGGCTCCAGGTGACAGCGGCGCAGCCGGATCAGCTTCTC
>JARVGV010000192.1:20219012-20231811 GCA_031762435.1 Hypsolebias longignatus | reverse complement strand
AACCCCAAAAAATACGAAAAAATTATAAAATGCTGCATAAAAAAGGCAACGAACGGCGCGATGACGTCACTAGGGGCAGCGCCGTAAGTCCGGAGCGCCGTAAGTCGATGGCGCCGTAAGTCGGTTACCACCTGTAATAGTTTTATCAGTTTGTTTCTTTACAGCTAAAATGGACCTTAAACAAGGTTATAATGGTTTAAATGCTGAGTCAGCATTTACACTACTTTCCTGTTTGTTCCCTGTTCCTGACAGGTGTCCTGATTTTTGCTTTTTTGTACTTTTTTTTATTTTTCAAAATACTTAACTTTTTTACAAGCCTCTTCCTCATTAAAATACATCAAGATCACTTCAATTCCTTAAAAATGTTGGTCTCTTTGAAATCTGTTTTAGCTTGTTGGCTCTATTTATGATACTTTTTAGCCTTTTGCTGCTTTTATCTAACTTAATGCTACATGAAGCAAGTTTTCTATTACTTTTAGTTTTAAGTCTTCTGTTACTTTTAGCTTTTAGCGATCAACTAACATTTAGCTACATTTATTTTTAGCTATCCTTTGGCCACTTTTATCTTTGACTACTTTTAGCTATAGCCTTGTTGCTACTTTTAACTATTAGCTACAGATTTGCAACTTGTAGTTAACCTTTTGCTACCTTTGAGGTAAAATGTTGCTACTTTTGTATTTTAAAGAGTATTCTGCTTTTTAGCTAGTTTTTTTTTTTTTTTTCTTCTAGCTTTAAAAACTATTTTTTGGCAAATTTCAGGAAAGTTTAGTTTAGTTTAGTTTATTTGTTCATTTAAAAAAAAAAAAAAAAACAATACACTACAGAAAACAATACCATGAACAATAACATACAGAGTATAAAAAAATGAAAGGTGGCAGAAAGAAGAAATATCTTATTGTATCTGCTCCTTTTTTCCAAACAATTTGTTCAAACGGTAATAATCTTATAGTAACAGAACAAGTCATGCACACTGTAAGCTATTTTAGCATAATGTATATTTTATATACACCAAAGTTCATGCTCATTAATCCAGAGATAAATCCAACAATGTTCAGTCAGGTCATCTGGATGGATGGTTTATTTTGTTGCTGAGACATTTCATCCTTCATCCGAAGGACTTCTTCAGTCTGAGGAGCCCACCAAACTGAATTTTTTTCAGCACCACCATGAACAAGGTGAAGTAGTTATAAAAGACGTGAGAGCAACAATGTGTTATTCTGGTATGTTCATCATTCTATTCTACATTAAAGGCTGAATGGTGCTCTATTCATGACTTATTTTTAGTATTATTCCTGTAAAACTCTGCTTTCCGAGTGCACCTTTATATATTATTATTATGCAAATGCAACTAATGACATGTTTAGGACATGTTGGCAGCTGTAAAGACTTCTTTTTAAAACTGATTACAAACTGCTGCGACTGAGTCATCAGTGCAATCCAAAGCATTTCAATGTGACACCTTGAAACCTGTTGTCTGATGCCCTGCGCTGGAGGGATTCATGGAGACGGTAATTTACTGACGCACAATGCAACGAGGCGGGCCGAGGACAAAGCAGAGGATTATTCAACCTTTATTTATGCAGGTTAATCCCACGGAGCCTCGGGGGCTCATTTACAAGAGAGAACCTGATTTTAACAAAGAGTGACGAAAACAATAGAGAATCACAAAAAGCAACTGAGAAGAACAAATAAAAGAAAATGGTATTAAAAACAAAAACTACATGTCTGTGGGTCTAACTAACTCCGGGATAAAATTAAGTGTTTTGTATTAACCAGTGCAACTGGTTTGCTGCTTCGCCGTCTTCCCCTTATCTGCAGCTATCTGGCTCCAACATTAATGATAACATGATCACAAAGGATTTCATATTGTTATTGGATTATCTAAAGGTCATCACCGGGTCACCGTGCCACGTTCGTTTCTTGCTCCTCATGTAACGACTTCCAAATCCCTACAGCTGATGCCTTGTGTTGTTTACATTCTTTTATTTGCTGCCAAGACGCCAAGCAACACATCTGAGACTGTCCAGAGATGAAACGCGGAGCCGAATGTAGGTTATTGACTGTTATAATGGCTGTTTTTCATGCAGATTATTGTTCACTGGGGATTTCTGAAATAAACGTGTGCATGTTATCCTTTGTTTCTACAGCGTCACAAAGGTCAGATAAGGACAGAGACAGGATTACAGAGATAAGCAAAAGCTATCATTCATGAGCTAATGAGGACCAGAGGTTTCCTGCAGTCAGTCTGAGTATTAAACAAAACAAAAAAAAGTAAACCTGTTGATATAATTCAGATTACATATAAACCATCTTTATTTTTACACACAATACTCATAGCTTGTGTTATAGCCTGAAATAGTGGATTATTAATTGTGGGTGATAATGTAGTTTGCTAATATTTAGAGGGATTTACATGTGTTTCAAGTGCTACTCAATGCACAAGTTATCTAAGTCAATCTTTTTTGTCTGTTAGCAAAATATCTCATGAGCCATGGTACAGATTTTAACTAAACTTTCATAAAATAATCATTGAATGTACATTTATAACTGATAACCTGAAGCTGAACTTAGACGTGGTAGGTGAGCGCCTTTCAATTCAATTCAGTTGGTTTATATAGCGCCAAGTCACAACAGAAGTCGTCTCTGTACAGAAACATTCACAAACATTGTAAATGCCAATTACCTGTAGTTCAAGTTATCAATCTAAAAAAAGGAAGCCAGCAGAGTGTGTTGAATCTTCACTTCATCATTGTCTCCCATCCTGAGCAAGCAGAAAGGCAACAGTGGAAAGGAAAAACTCCTTCGTACAGGAAGACACCTCCAGCAGAACCAGGCTCAGGACAAGCGTCCGTCTGCTTCGAGCGGCTGGTTTGAGAGGAACAGGAAGGAGGAACGGACACAGAATGGAGGCGAGCAGGTCCCTCGCTAATTGTTTCCTCCTCAATAGGAGGAAAAAAACATGAATAATTATAAATACAAACTATTCATTTGATGAGATGTGGTCGGTTTGTCCTCCATTAGTCAAAGCCTATAGAAGCATAAGATAGCTCAGGAAACCCAAGCCGACCCTGACTATAGGATTTATCAACACGGAAAATCTTAACCCATCTTAAAACTGGACAATGTGTCAGCCTCATGGACAGAAACTGGAAGTTGGTTCCGCAAGAGAGGAGCCTGACAACTGAAAGATCTTCCTCCCATTCTGCTTTTGGAAACCCTATAGGAACCACAAGTAAACCTGCAGTCTGAACGCGAAGTGCTCTGGTGGGAAAATATGGAACAATATTTTCAGTGCAAGATGATAGAAAACTATGCATATCTTTAAAGAATGCTAGACTACTGTATATTTCACCCTATAAGTTGCTTTTTTGCGCATAATTTACATGCCCTGCGACTTATACGCCAAAGCAACATATTTATGGATTTTTTTTTCATATTTATAAACCAATTTTGGACTGAGATATGACCGTTCTCATTCATTCTGACTAAAAATATTGAACACTACCACTTTCAGCCACTACATGACAATCAAAAATATGGCATGCCATTGTATCATGTAATAGGTAAAAGTGGCTATTAATGACGCAATCAGCTTGCCATAGCCTGCCGCCTTCGTCTGCCTGGAGATGGAGAAACCGTCAAATCAGCTTCATTTCACCGCCCTGGCAAAATGCAGTTGATTTGACCGTCAAAGTGCATTTATTAAGTAAAAGTTCAACTGAGACACAACTTTACTATAAAGTCAAGCAAACAAATAATTGTTTTAGGTGGTTATCTTGTTAAATTTCGAAGAAATGCACAGCGAGTCGTCCCTCTGCACGTTCATGTTTCCACGCATCAGCTTTTGAAGATGCAGCTGATTTGACCGTCAAGGTGCATTTATTAAGTGAAAGTTGGACTGAGACACATCCTTACTATAAAGTCGAGCAAACAAATAATTGTTTTTAAGTGTTAATCTGGTTAAATTATTGTCAAAGTCCTCCCGTGTGCGCTCCTGCGGCCACCATTTGGCAGCCAAACGATTTTTGGCACACCGGCCTACATTTCCGGGTTGTCAGCAGCGACAACGTATACGGCGTATTTATGGATTTTTTTCCACTTTATTTGACATATTTAAATTATGTAAATGAGTCCTCGAGGCTCAATGGGATTAACCTGTCTAATTTCATTCATTCATTGAAACTTTATTTAGGCAGATTAATCCCATTGAGCCTCGAGGACTCATTTACCACAGAGACCTGGAAATAAAGGGTGTTTTATATAAGTCACATCAGTCCAAATATTCATTCAAAGAGTATTAAAGATTAATGCGTTCGTAGTTGAAACCGTGCCCTTCGGTAAACATTTGTAACATTGTTGTGATAAGAGACAAATCATTTTAGTGCAGGTGGCATTAAGAGAAACCTGAATCAGATGGCGCTTCACCACAATAAAAGCTCAGACTTCCTGTCTGGCCTTGTCTTGTCCCAGGGAAGGCTGCCAAACACGGCGTCGGGTCCTGCATGGCATCGGCTGCTGTCGTCCTCTTCCTGCCTAAAATGGTTTGAGCAGCTCAGGAAGCAAAACCAGCTGATTTAACACTCCAGACCTGATATTTTGCAACAGCTGGTTTTCAGCTCTAATTTTAAGCTGAATTTGTTAGTTTCTCTTTCAAAGAATGTGGTTAATAACATGAAAAAAAAATCAGCAAGTTAACATAAATTTTTGTTTTTAATGACCTTTTTAGGAGCTTCCCCTGAAAGTTTCTGAAACAGACGACAACAAGCTGCTCGGCTGTTTGCAGCCACTCCCGCCTGACACATTTCTCAGCCGGAGTCGCAGACGTCTCATTCAGGCCGAGACTTTGTTGCAGGAATTTTTGTGGTTTTTAAGGCTTTGGAGCAACTCGTCGTCTCCATCACCGCTGGTGGGTTTTTCAATCCTTCTGAAAAGCCACAGCTGGACCTGCATGCCACATCATCCTGGCCAACATCCACCCCTGCTCTGTTTCTCCTCCCCCCTCCCCTCTGCCTTCCTGTCCACGAGGGCCGGGGGAATGAGTTCACTCTCCGACCACGAGACAATACCTCACCCGACATCTGAATCACAGGCTATAAAAAAGTGGAAAACATCTCCGTATTCTTTTCTCCAGCTCTCTTCAGAACAAACAGCTCATTTATGAGTGAGCGTCTGGATTTACAAACACGGCCTCGAGTGCTCTGACTAATTTCCAGTATCTTGTTGTCAGTCGTTTCTCCTGAAGAGACGATTTCAGCTGAAAGAATGTGCTGCGTCTCAGGTGGTCTCTGATGGGAAGTGGTTCATTTTAGACACTGAGCAGCTGACTGCAGGTTTAAACAGTGCCAGTCTGGCATCCTGCGTGGCTAATTAAAAGGTGAAGTGGGTGACTTAATAACAGGTCAGCCAAAATAACTGGCTTTGTTTTAATTGATAAAAGAAGTTACCATATTTTTGGCGTATAAGTTGCACTGGAGTATAAGTTGCATCAAGTTAAAAAAAAAAAGAATCATGAAGAGGAAAAAACATATGTTGCTTTAGCGTATAAGTCACATTTATTATGTGTCACCACTGACCCGTCACGTTTATTATGCATTTATTTAATGGTCAAAACAGCTTCATTTTACCTGGACGGCAGCACCATCCATCCATCCATCCATCTCAACCGGAGCTGCCAACTCTCCAGCATTCCTCAGCCTGAACCAGCTGACTGAAGTGAGCAGCGCAAGAGAACACATTGTTATAGTTCTTCGACATTTAAAGCATAAGTCAAAAATTGTGTTATGAATACTGTATGGAAAAAAATCGGTCCTCGACTTACGACGTAGATCCGTTCTCACGCGGCGTCGTAAACCGAATTTGACGTAAGTCAGAACGTACGTAAATACATGTGACGTACCTGTTTTACCAAGCTCGTAAACCGATTTTCAAAGTAAGTCCATGGTGATGGCCTTCCTTTTCCTCGATGCGCTGCCATCAGAAGAGTCCTCCTTGCGTTTGGGAGCCATAATGAAGGGCTAGATGCTAGTGACACCGCCCTCCTTCGTACAGTATATTCCTCCGCCGCTGCACCGCGTACAGTATTCTTCTGCCGCCGCGCCGCCGCGTTATGACATTTAACGTCGTAAAACTGACGTAAAAACCGACATAAACGTGTAACATGAATAAGGGAGATGCATCGTAACGTCGTAAGACGAGACCGTCGTAACCCGAGGACTACCTGTATTTGAAAAGTCTGTACACGACACAGATTGGACTTTTACCTGAAATAATAATATTAAGGTCCATCTCAAAGTTTGTGCAAAAGGTGAGGATTTTTTTCTAGGTCTTTGTGATTTAAAAAAAAAATCTTTGTATTTGCGTGTAAATGTATGTGTGTCACATAACGACTAAATGTCTTAAATCCTTTGGGGACATTGCAACAGTTAATCAGGCTCTGAACGGTGCATGCTGGTAAACAGGCACAGAAGACAAAAAGAAATCATCCTGCATCCCTGCAACCTCCCCCGAGTTAACAGTCCCTGCTTTGCACATTTGCAAGCTTAAAAACAACAAAAAAAATAATAATGTAAAATCAATGGTTTCCATGTTCAGGTATTCATTGTGTCCAGACGGCAGCCACGGCACCCCAGAGTCCTGCTTTCCAGACGCAAACATTATTTCTGAACGACTCTGCGACTCAGGCCATCACTCACCCGGCCTCCTATCTCTGATGCTGCATGCCAATGAAGAGCACGAAACAAAATAAGTGAATAAAAAGAATAAGTGCACTGATGATGAAAGAATGAAATGTTGTTTGGATTGATTTCTTTATGAAAAAGTAGTCCGGTGCACGCAGAGCCTGAGACCGCCACCCTGCAGATAAATTGTTCAATGGGAGAAAAAAGAACAGAGAATCCAATAGAGACAGATACAAAGCGCACAATAAGTGGCAATGATGTATTTTGTTCTTGTTTCATAAAAGCAAATTGAAATATTTAGGCAACTCAGTGCTGTTGGGTGTTTTCTTCAATCTATCGAGCTGCTACAGCCGTGCACACTCGCACTGAGGCTATCAAACCCAAATGATTTGTTGTTTGGTTTCTATCTAGACAATAAGCTGGTCACACTGCAAGTTAAACGTTGTAATCTCACTTCTTTATGAAATATGTGTGGATTTGACCTCCATTTCAGAGAGAGAAAAGGTATTTTCTAGATATTTCTTAGGATAGTTGCTTTTTATTGATGCTTTGTTGTTTTTTTTGGTAGCACCACATTTATACAAACCAGACAAATGCTGAAGAGCACTTCTATCATCTCGATTAATGTGCTTTGGGTTTAACCACGAAGTGCCTCAGGAAACAGAAGCCGGATCTTTGAAGCATCTTCAGCATTTTAGTAAATGTGCTTGTTTGCTGTGCACTCGGACGTATGATGGTGCGGCTTCATGGCTGAACAGAAGTGGAACACCATCATATTTACAGGCCGCAGGTTGCTGTGCAAGGTTAGCAGCCGGCGCTCGCCGTGGTGCACCCATCCAAGGGAGCAGGGTGGTAATGGTCTGAAGGTGTAGGTGAAGAATGTCACCCAGCCTCGACTGCGGTGGTGAATGAACGCACACCGACCCAAACACCACATTCAAAGGCAAAAGTGAAACGATGTCCGCGTCAGCCAGCCATGACGAGGCTGACAGGTAATCTTTGGAGAGCAAAGGAAAGGGCATTCAATATCTCTCTGCCCTGAGTCTTTGAGTTTATATGAAGATGAGTAATGGTCATGGTGGTGGGGCAGATCCAAAGATCCTGCTCTGTGGAGAGACCATCAACCCTCACACCAACCTGTGAAAAGGCCAAGACACAAAACAGATGCACAAAATCAAACTCGTCAATTCACGAGTAAAAAAAAAAAAAAAAAAAAAAAAGAAGAAACAACAATCCAAACAGCCATGATACACATTATATTAAGATAAAAAATACCATAATTTTATTTTAGATCATTAAAACCCTGCTCTGGTGAAACACTAACTCTTTCAGGCTCAAAAGTAAAACTGCAGCAGCGAGAGAGAAAACTCCCCCCAAATAAATCAACAAGTTTTCAGGCACCAGCAATAAACACCTGCCAGGCCTCCAGCACATTATTATTATGCATGTTAGGGGCTACGCGCTCACAATAACAGCATCGGTTTATAACACCGAGCACAACTTTCATATCAGCGTCTACCAAGAAATTAGATCTTTTAAATTAGCCACGATTTTCTCGTTTAGGCCGACGTTAATTCAGCCGAGGCTCGTCTTCCATGAGATTAGAGGAGTGTGGTGTAATATTATTATGAAGGATAGACTTCAGTCTGCAGGATTTGACCTCCCACACAAACAAGAACCCCATTTCAGATGCTGAAAGGTGCAAATAAGAACAATTCCACGTGCACATTGCCAGCAGCCGTCCAAACGCCGCGCTCGGCAATGACTAATTAGCTTGCAGATCCTCTCCTGCTGGGAAACAATGATACATGCCTGGAGTGAGCGCAGGCGTGTGGAGCAATAATTCATCCAATCCCAATGAAATGGGCGGTAGGAGCCTGAGCCTGTCACGTTATCACGAAACAGCTGTCGACAAAAAACGACATCCAAATTACATAGCATGTTCCCAGCAGCCCAGCTCCATTCTCTGCGGCTAGTCGACAACCTGGCTGGAAATCAAAAACTGCACCAACAGGGTTGTGCAGCTATTCACACTGTTGTGCACATTAGAAGAAAATGCATGACAAAATAAAATGAGAGCACCTCGAGAGGTACTTCACTTTGTCAGAGGGATTTTAAAAAAGTGACAATTTGTCACTTTATTGGCGGCTGGTGAGACAGAAAGTGGAGAGGAAGTCAATTCACCTGAGTTGACATGAATATGCACACACAGCCGTGGGCTAATGCAAACACTTCAGGTGAGTTTCTTGCTCTCTGTTGTTTTGCTTAAATGTCTTTTTTTTTTCTCCTCCTCCACTTCCAGGAAAGAAATAAAGACTAATGGACAGAATATAAAACAGCCGAACACATCTCTACTCCGTCGATCACTGGACAGATTAGCATGGATCAGCTTTAGCTGCTGGTCTTGTTGAAGTCACCTGGGTGTTGGTACATTCTGTTGTCTCTGGTAAACTGTATGATTTCATGGTGTCACAGAGAGATAATCCTGAACATGAAGGATTAGCCTGAACCAACAACGGCCCCGCTCGGAGCAAGTCTGGACAAAATTGATGGGACGCAGATCAAAGGCAACGAGGGGTTCAGTGTCTTGCCCAGGGACACTTTGGCATCTGACTGCTGGTGGAATCGAACCTCCAACTCTTGCATTGGAGGACGACTGTTCTAACCACTCAGCCACATTCACCCAAAAGAACACATATTTGCTGAATCAGGTTTAAATAAGCAGAAATGAGTACAAAAATTAGGAAAATAACTAAAAAGGCTGAAATTAGCACACACACAAAAAAAGGCTGAAAAGTAGCTGAAAATGCAGAAAGAAGCTTAAACTAACAGAAGGAAATGGAAGGAGCTAAAATGAGCTAAAAATGTGGAATTGGCTGAAAAAGCTCAATTTAGCACAAAACAGCTAAAAAAAAAGTAGCTGAAATATCAGAAAAAGCTGAAACTAGCAGAAAAAACTGAAAGGATCATAACAAGCTGGAACATAGCATAAAGAAGTTGATTAGGCTGAAAGTAGCAGAAATTACCAAGAAAACCTTGAATTTATCTGATAACAGCTGAAATTAGCTAAAAATGCAGCAAAAAAAGTAGCTGAAAAGGTAGGACAAGCTTAAATTCGCAGAAAAAGGCAGAAATAACATGTTTGCCCAATTAGGCTGTAAGAAGCAGAAATGTGCATAAAAAGTGGAAATTATCTGAAAGAAGCTGAAATTAGCATAAAACAGGTAAGAAGTAGCTAAAAAAGCAGAAAGAAGCTTAAATTATCAAAAGGAAACTGGAGGGAGCACGATTATGCTGAAATAGGCTGGAGAAAAGTTCAAATGAGTGCCAAAATGTGGAATTAGCCGAAAAAGATAAAATTAGCATATAAACAGCTAAATAGTAACTGAAATAATACAAAAAGCTGAAACTTGCAGAAATAATCTGAAAGAAGCATAACACGCTGAAATGAGCAGAAATAAGTAAGAAAAAGCAGAAAAAGGTTGTAGTTAGCAGAAAGAATCAGAAAGGAGAACAATTTTCAAACAGACAGGACAAAATCGATTTTCTCGTTTAGGCAGACGTTAATTCAGCCGAGGCTCGTCCATGAGATTACAGGAGTGTGGTGTCATATTATGAAGGACAGACTTCAATCTGCAGGATTTGACCTCCCACACAAAAAAGAACACCATTTCAGATGCTGAAAGGTGCAAATAAGAACAATTCCACGTGCACATTGGCACACAGCCGTGCCAGCAGCCGTCCAAACACCGCACTCGACTAATTAACTTGCAGATCCTCTCCTGCTGGGAAACAATGTCACATGCCTGGAGTGAGCGCAGGACAAATGGGAACTTTACTGAGCATCGTGTGTTACTGCTTGTGTTGCGTTTCAAAACCATGGGTGGAAATTAACTTTCAGGACGGAGTGGTGAATTTGGGATTATGGTGTAACCAGAGAGATCAACAGAACACACACTCACCCAAATTCAAGCATTAAAGTGTTGAGAAGAGTGTTTTTACTGCAATGCTCATATCACAAAATGTATGAGTTACACTTAACAGAAAATAATCTGAGGATTCCAGTTAATATACGTCCCCCAGATATTGTGGTGGATTAGTGGTCAGTGTGGTGGCCTCATAACCCTGAGGCTGACAGCTCAAGCCCAGGTTGCATCAGGAAGAGCGTGAAACAACCTCCAACTCTTTCATGTGAGCTCACTCGCTGTGGCCACCTCTGAAGAAGGGAGCAGCCAAAACTAAACAACAGCAACAACTTTGGCTTTAATCACAGTTCTAGTTACAATTCCAAACCTTTTTGATAATTCGTGGGTTATAAAATAAAATAATAATTAAAAAAAAGCTACAATATTAAACAGTATTTTAAAATGTAGCTTGTTTATTATTTAGTTTTATATCACTTATTTTATTTCCTTTTCTTTTTATGATTGTTTTATTGTTGTGCTTGCCTCATCTGTGTTCTTTCTTTGAATCAGGTCTCTTTTGAAAATGCGTTTGAAATAGAAAAAGATTTGAAAGCAGGAAGAAAAATAAACTGAGCTGCTTCTAGAAGGCTGCGAGAGCTGCACAAATATAGTTAACATAAATAAAACGGAACAGTTGAATAAACGTGCGTCGAAGTGTGAAAGCCCTCTTAATGGTCAACAAGACTAGAAAAAAGTTATATACCGGTAAATGTATTGAATTGACTAATTCTCCATTTTCCTCTAAAAGAATCAGCACTCATGATGCTTTTGTCGAGCATCATCATACAAGACTGGAGGTGTTCAGCAATAAAATCAGGCCTAAAGGGAAAAACACTCTGCGTATTAACTTTAACCAACTATTCATTTGGTTCCTGCAGGAGAGGAGAGGTTTTGTAACAGGGACTGAGGAAATGGAAGCCTGTTACGAGAGAGTTATGATTCATCTGCATTCCAGCAGCGGAGGTGTGTGATTTAAGGGCAGTGGATGGAAACAATGAGGAAAGAAACAGCCAGATTTATTAATGTGGTGGGGAAACATAAACCCTGAGGTGATTCATAAAAACAAACGTTTTAAAAGACTCTGAATGCTTAAACGCATCCGGCAAAGACACAAGCATTCCTAAACAGAATAAACGGTGCATAAATGATCCTCTCAGTTTCTTCCACTGGTTTTCTATCAAATTATTTCATGTTATTAATTGCTGTGGTTCCTCCTTTGATCTGCTGTTGGTGTTTCTTCTATAATAGCTGGCAATTACCCTTTAATTGACTATGCTTGTCACAAGTTGCACTTTACACGTCTATTAATTCAATGTCAGAGCACAGCTGATGGTCTGAGACCGGATGTGCTTAAAATCAGTCATAATCCAGAAATACACAGTCTGACCTTCCAGCTGTTGAGCTGATGATTAAGCCTTATGCTCATTTAGTCTTTGATTTGTGTCTTTATTGCTTGACGAAATTTTAATTACAAAGTTAAAATCTTATTTTGTGAGTTTGTCCTGAAAATTTATGTCTAGAATCTCCCTAGAAAACTTTCAGCTGCAAACTAAATCCATCCACAGGCTGTTTTTTTTTTATTTTTTATTTATTTTAGGGTTGAATTGTTCAGTTTAGAAATGTTTGGAAATGTATTTTCTTATTTTAGCTGTCAGTCAAAACAATAATCATGTCAGCGTTGAACCCTCCTTTGCAAAAAGTGGGACGTTGTACAAAATATAAATAAAAACTGAACGCAAAGACTTGCAAATCCCATAAATCCATATTTTATTAGCAATGGAACACAGCAAATGCATCAGTTGTTCAAACAAACAAAACAAACAAATAAAAAATTTTCAGAAAAAGAGAGAACTTTGAATTTCATGGCAGCAACAATGATCAAAAAGTGGAATTAGAGCAATGAAATATAAAAAGGAGAGAGTGTTCCAAATCCTGCCTCTCTGATGGTATGGGGGTGCATAGTGTAAATGCTTATGGCACACATCTGAAAAGAAGATACCACCAATTCATAAAAGAATAGGACAAGATTTACATTTGTAGAACAATATGCTTTTTATTTTATTGTAGGCTATATATATATATATTCATTCATTCATTCAACCTTTATTTAGGCAGGTTAATCCCATTGAGCCTCGAGGACTCATTTACAAGAGAGAC